>WBMZ01013216.1:0-96856 GCA_013400975.1 Atrichornis clamosus | reverse complement strand
GCCGGGCCGGCGCGGGCCGCCCGCGGGACCGTTAGCTCGGGGCGGCGGAGCCATGGCCCGCGACTGCGCCGCCCGCAGCCTGGACGGCATCGACCTGGCGGCGCTGCGGGTAAGGACACCCCCCACCCCGGGCTCGGCGCTGCCCGACCCCGCTCCTCGTCTCCGCACGCTTCGCCCCGCTTTACCCCCGTGTCGGAGGCGATTCCGCTCTGCCGCGCGTGGCGAGAAGCGCCGGCGCTGCGGGGCCGCTGTGCGGTGACCGTGGGACATCCGTGGTGGTGGCGGGGAGAGCGGGGCGATGCCGCCCGTGCCCGCACAGGGAGCGCAGATGCCCGGGGGGCGCGGGCTGCGCCGGGGAGCAGCCTCGGGGGCGGCCCCGGTCCCGCAGCCTGCGGGCTCCAGAGGTCGCGCTGCCGTCGCTGGAGCGATGGTCCCGCGGGAGCGCTGCGCTGCCCGGCTGGGAGCGCTGCACGGGGGGAGGCTCATTCCCCTGCCAGGATAATAAATGATTCCTGCCGGCGTCCCTAATCGTGTTGTGAATGCCGTGGAGAGAAAACAAATGAGAAATTAGGATGTTCTGGAAGAAAATACGTGTGTGGAGTTCTGGCTTTTGTGACTTTTTTTGTTGTTGAGGTTTGGGAAAATTTTTTTTTTCCCCCCCCCCAAAGCCAAAAAAGTCAGCGTCACCTGGTCTGCTGTGAATTTTTATTGTTATCCTCTTATGTTTGTAATGTAATACAAACTTTGGCCACATTAAAAGCTATGCTGTCAGTGTTTCACCTCCACAAAGAAGTAACAGGGATATATGTGATGTCCCCGAGTTCCACTTGGCCTTTTTACATAGGAGCTGACCACCAAGCAACCCATCCAACCCAGGCAGGTCTTTTGTGGAGTGCTCTCGACAGAAGAGAAGGGAAGAGTTCATTTGTGGCAAAAAGCAGTCATCCCCAGACAGTGAAACCAAAGCAAGCTACTTTCTAAAAATATCAGGAAAAAAAAAAGAGGGCTGGGAGAAGCCTTTGCAATAATCACATGGCGAGGAGGGTGTTCCAGACTGAAGGAAGAAAAAAGAAAAGCAGCAGGGACAGTAAAGTTTGTAAAGATGGCAAAAGGCTTCTGACTAGGCAAGCAGAAGTTTCACCTGGCTCTGCTCAGGGGTATAAGGCAAAATAATGTAAGTTCCTTAGAGCTTTAGCAGATGAATCTTATCTCCTTAAATAAATAAGAAAACAGTGTAAGTTTGAAAAAGACTCGTGTTGCAAGGCACACAGCAGGCTTTGTGTCAGAACCATCTGATTCAGAACCTCCAAAGGCTGTGAGTTTCAGCCTCAACGGAGGAAGGGACAGATGTCTGCTTTTGGAAAAAAACCATTTGAGCATATCAGCAGTCTTAGACTGGGGTTTGTGCTAAGTGGGAAATGGGAGTCAGGTGAAATGGGAATGGGAGCTGTGGAAGTTGAAGACCTTGCCTTGCCTGGCGAGGTGTCCCTGGAGCCGGTGGGAGCTGCCTGTGCTGTGCTCCAGCTCCCACCAGCCTTGCACGACTGTGCTGGGGGCCATTTGCAAACTGTGTGAGTGGGCCCTGTTCCCCTCCAAATGGGTGCTTGCCAGGGCTTTCCCCTTTTCCTGGAAAGAAGGGAGGGTGTAGTTTCCTAATATTGCTGGAACATCTTGCTGGAGTGCTTCTGCCCTGGGTCCACCAGGGCAGTCGGATGCTAAAAAGCTCCTGAACTCTGCATTACGTGCTGAGGTGCAGAGGCCCTGTAGAAGAACTCAAGCTTCAGACACCTGTATCTTCTTTAGCTGCAGAGATGTGCAAAGTGCTCTTGCTGTGTGTGTTGCTTTTCATTCTGCCTTGCAGAGGAGATGGATGTGGCCTGGGTGCCTCTGGGTCAGCCTTGCTCTTGCTTTCTGAGTGCTCCACAGATGACTTGTGGGAAACCAAGGTGGCCACCATATGGTACAATGGATTATGGTAATTAACCTTTAAGTGATGAATGTTTAGGCCAGGATTTTGGCATCTTTCAAATGGAACCTAGCAATTTGTCAGGTGCTGGCTGGTGAAGGGTTAGCTGGACCGTGGGGCTTAAGTGGTGGCTGAGAGGAAGCACTACATCAAAGATGATACCTAACTCCAAGGTAATTAAGAAGTTGGCCCATTGTGAAGAATGCCAGTGAACAATGCAGTGCTGATATCCAAGCAAACAAGGGCAATCCAAGGACCAAAGTCAGAGCCCAGATTAATATCCTTTATGGCTCTAAACAAGGCTTGGTTCACTATGTGTCCTGATTAGAAGTAGAAAGATGGCCAAGTATTTTGTCTGCACTGAGAGCTGTGGATGCTTTAGATGTAATGCTCAATTTGCTAGCAAGGACAGGGTAGGATTTTCCCTATATTAAAGTTAATGCTAATACAGGGTTTTTCCTAGAATGTCAGAAGTCTTTAGAAACAAACTATTAGGATACTAAATTAGAATGATATTTATTGGAAGGGGGAAGAGAAGTTAATTTTGAGGCACTTAAATTACTATATTTGCATAATAAATAAGTTTAGAGAACAAGAGTGAAGGCAGCACACATTTAAGTGGGAGGAACAGTTGCAAAGTCCGAGTTGAAAATGCAGTTTATGTTCCTGTGGGTTTCTGTGCACTGTGGGCACTTCTTAATTGAGCAGTGCTGCTTTCTGCAGGGGAAGTGGGGAAATAGGGTGCTGCTTGTGCTCCCCAAGGAGTGCAGTAGATACTGTTCGTGGAAGCCCTTTGCTGGAAGAGTTCCCCAGAGAGCTGCAGGACCGTGTGCCGCCCACAGCACAGTTCTGTGGGGAGGTCACACGTGCAGCACAGCTTTGTACACCCACCTGTTGCTTTGGCCGTAGCAATGGATCATTTGCTGACTTCTGCTCCACTGAAGCAAAGCACTTGGCTTCTTTATGTCCAGACTAGTGAAAACATAAAATGAGGAAATGAGAAGAAAGCAAAGCACTTCACTGAGATCCCGGTGTTGGAGGCATTCTTACGCCTGTGCTTAACTCCATATGTGGGTGTTCACATTGATTTCCTTTATGGTGAGGGGTTTTGGGATTGGGGTTTAAGTCTAGAAGGCTATGCCTTACTAACTTGTTTTAAAAATAAGAGACAGAAAACAAAAATGGCACAGACTGGCCTGCATCACTCAAAAGTAAATCATCTTGATCTGGTTTATGCATTGCTTTTTTAAAAAAGTCTTGTAAGGTTGACTGTCCAGGAACCTTAAGATTGAAACTCATTTGACTTAAAGGTAAAACCAAATGAACTCATTAGTACTTTAAGTTGTGAAATTCTGGGCTGTGTTGCTCTGAAAGCTCTTCCCATTTATCATGACAGTTGTGCCAATAAAGGCAGAATCTGCTCAGAAAAAAAGCCTGTATGTTTCCATTGGGATTTTGGCAAGGTAAACATTTTCATATCAGATATGAAGAATTATGAAGATGAAGATTATGAAATATGAAGAACTTATATTAAAAGATTAACATATAAGTGGATTGGAGAGTAGCCTGATACCTCTAAAAAAAGGATGTTTTGTAACCAGGGGCATGGAAATTGTACGTCTGAGATAATGTTTTTCTGTATCGCATCCCTCAGCAGTACCAATAGGCATCAACTGACATGACAGATTGCTGAAACAGATGTGGTAAAACTGACACATGGAGTTAATAATATTTTATATAAAACTCTGGATACCATAGCAAGAAATGAGCAGAGTGATAAATGTCTTAGCCAGAAACCAAGAAACTGTTCTCTTGAGTACTTAATGGTTTTATATAAATCTCTCAAGTGAGTTTTAACTGAAGCACCAGCTTTCTTAATGTACTCAGTCATTCAGGAGTGAGCATTGCCCATGCCCACAGACAAGATGGTCTGTGTGCCTGTACCTGAGGGGCTGCACCATCTCATTGCTGGAGGAGAGCATCTGCTGCAGTGGTTGGTGTTAGAGCAGCTGGTGCAATAGCAGGAGGATGGAAGTTGGTTCGTGTGGAATGGTGCTCTGATCACCTGACTCATTAATCTTTTATGTAAATGAGCAGCAATCTAGTTTGGGTTCAAAGCCAAGGGTTCAGTACCTCAGTCAAATTCACTTTGTGTTTGCAGAACAGGAGAGCTGAGCGTTCTCAGCTTGCCTGTAGTGTTAAGGTTGCCTGGGTTGGTGCTTTTCCCTTCTGTAAGATAACCAGGCTCAGGTGCTTTATGTAGTAGGTTTTTTTTCAATTCTGTTATTTAGTATTTTTCCTCTGTTACGTTCCTCATGCCAAGTGTTTCATGGCAGAGGACAGCAGCAGCTCAGCCTTCAGGCTGGCTCGGTGTCGTAAGGCTTAGGAAGTCTGGAGGTTTTTCCTTATCCTACTGTTAAGCTGAGTCAGCAGTTGAATTCTTGTATTTTTCACACACCTTCATTTGTTGTATCTGCTGTATTGCTGTCCTGCAAATCTTCAATGAGTTTTGTTGTATATAGAGTTTTGCAAAACTTGACTGAAAACTTTAATATTAATGCGTTTCTTACCCTGTGATTTGGCAATTTCCCCCTTAGTGTGTAACACAGATCATTAGGAGATATGACTCAGGCATTTCATTTTGATGGTGTACAATTAGTCTGCATTATGAAGTGGTTGCTTTAATGCCAATAATGTTACTTCTTCTGCTTTTTGCAGGACCCTGCCGGAATATTTGAACTGGTGCAGGTTGTTGGAAATGGGACATATGGACAAGTCTATAAGGTTTGGATGCTTCTTTAATTTATGATGCTGTCCTTAGTAAAGCTGTATTTCCTAAAGCAGAAATGAGCACCATTTAAGGGGGACAGTATTGTTCCAGTAATAGTCTGGTTTATCTTGCTCTCTTTTCTGCATAATGCAAAATGTTGCCACCTGTGAAACTCTGTGCCCTTTTCTTCTGTCCTGTTTTCGTGTCTCTTTGCTGACACAGGTCACATAAGTGTGTTGGCTTTTGTAGTGACTTCCCTCTGCCCTGTTTTTTTTCTGTCCTTTGCTTATTTTCTCTTTTTCAAAATTATTAAATAGATGTCTGGCACAAATTCACATCAGTGATGGCTGAATTTGGCCTGGATTGAGTGGAGCTCAAG
Source organism: Atrichornis clamosus (assembly GCA_013400975.1). NCBI lineage: Eukaryota > Metazoa > Chordata > Aves > Passeriformes > Menuridae > Atrichornis > Atrichornis clamosus. The sequence continues at coordinate 91,741 of WBMZ01013216.1, read as the reverse complement.
ACTCAAACAGCAGTGCTCTCCAAGACAGAGATGTCAATTAACCATGCTCTGCAGGCAGGCAATGAAGTCTTTGATTTCTATCATTACCTTTGTTGCTAGGGTATCAAAGCAGAACCACCAATGAAGAAACTACGATTAACATCGTTTGCCACAACATAGTGCTTTGTACACTATGCAGTGCACACCTCTCTTTGGTTATAAGAACTAGCCTTGTAAAGTGTTCTTTCACTGCGAAACCTTCCCTAAAAATGATCTCAGAAGAGGAAGTAGTCATGATTAAACAGGGAACCAAGTTCCCATTTGGAGAACGAAGACAGAGGAAGGAAAAGGCTGTGCTGCTGAACCCTTGGAGGTACATCTGAAGAGCAGTGGCACTGGAGTAAGTCTGTCTGGTCCGGCTTCTCCCTCAGCCCCGCATGGCGAATCCCTGTGTCCTGCAGACTCTTTGTGCCTTGATCCCTACTGCAGGAACAATGCACACGGGTCCTGCTGTAGCAATGCAGGGCTGTTCTTTCTCCAGTGCCAGGGCACTGAATGCATTCTGCGTTTCATTGTCCATCCTCTGGTGGCAAATCTGCTGTTATCTCATTTTGCTTTCCCTTTGAAGCTACAGGTAACTCCTTCAGCCGCTCTGGAAAGTGGTTTACAGAAGCAATTCTGAGAAGTTTCTGTTTTCCCCTCTATACTACCATTTTTTAATTTTTATGTCAGAAGCAGGATCTTTCTCGTGTAACTCTTCATGGTGGTTAAGTCTGTGTTGTTTCTGAGATTGTAATTCAGATACCGCTCTTAGTACTAAGGAAGTAAAAACAGAGGCTCGGGTTCACATGGACGGATTAGAAGCTAGGAGACATTCAGAGTTGCTGTTGTTTTTTTACATGTAAAAATACCCCAGATCTGAATGTTCTGTGAAATAGTTGACTTTCTTTTTGTGTCTGGATTTATTTTATATTAGAAAAGAAAAATTTCAATCTAGTCATCTTTTAAGGATGTTGAGGGTGAATCAGCTGCTTAATCATGGCAGAAACAGGAAAAAGCAACATAGTTTGCTTCTCTACTGCAAAGAAAATGTTTTGAGCTGTCATGTAGCTCACTAGGATGTTAGTTGCCAAAATGTGTAAGAAATATTGACAGTGACAATTTAAAATTGTACCCAAAGGCTGGTTTCCACTGAGCATGCAGGAGACCAGGGTCTGACAGCTCTGGGAAATGGGTGATTGGGGTCTCTGCTCATTCTGCACTTGGACTGGCTGGAACATCTAAGCAAGGCACTAAGAGAAAGGGTCTTGCAAGGCTGGGGGCACTGAGGGGAAGCTCTGTGCACGTGCACCTTGTGCTGGAGGGTGGTGGGCTGTGTGTAGCCCCAGCTCTGTGCTAGCACACCCATAACTGAGGCTTTGGTTCTATAAATACGTGTGATCACTAAATGTGGAGTGTTCGGTGAGCCCTGCTCACGGGGTGGAGCTGCTTTTTGCGGGAGGGTGACAGTGAGCCGTGCAGGTGAGGAAGTTGATGATGACAGCCAAGCTGGACAGACACGAAATGCATGTTCCACACTCAGCTCCATCTCTGTTGTGAGCAGTTTTCACACAGTCCAAAGCTTAAGTGGGTTTGGAAATCCTCCTGGCAGATGCTGAGCACCACCTGAATGTTCTCAGGTGGTGTCTGCCTGGTGTGTTTCCCTGGCCTTGCACCCAGAGCAAATGTCTGTTTTCTCTGAAGGAGGGCAGCTGCAATGGAACAACTGCTTCTGCAGAGGCCATGAGAAGTTAGGCTGATACTTTTCTTTTTCACTTCTGTGTATTATGTCCTCTGATGTATAAAATGCTAGGACTGATGAAGGAATGGACGGCATTCTGGAATCACTTTGTAGCTTGTCAACTATAGGCTTATGACCATAAATATCTAAGTTACAAAGTTATCTCTGTTATCCCTGTACTTTACTCGTATCATTAGAGTATGTTTTTATTCTCCAGAGGTGTCAGACTCTTCCATACATTCAGAAACTACACATAGTAGTTGGCACATAATCAAAGAAAAACTTATTTCAGGCTAAATAAATTATATTCAGGATTACTAAATTGCTTTGTTGGCTGTGAAGATTATTCATGTTTTAATATATGCAGCTCCATAAAAATGAAGATAAAATGTTGAGGATTCATCATTAGATTTGGAAAACAGTGTTTAACAGATTTCTTGAGGGAGAGTATTGTTCATACTGAGTTACTCCCGACCAGTTCCAGTTCAGGGTCTCTTAAAATGAAATGTAAGAGGTATATATTGTATGCATGATAATGCTAGAGCTGTGTAGAAATGTTGTAAAACTGGGATTTGTGTATAATAACTAAAAGCAGATTTTTTTGACAACTTATGAAGTAGTAGGACGTAAATATGCCAGTAACTGGCAACTTCAGCCTTTGGAAAGTATGAAGTAGGTACAAAAAAAATCAGGTGGCACCCAGAAGTCATGAGACATAGGCTTCGTTACCTCTTGAAATGACAGATGAGTTTTTCAGTTAGTGCCTGCCTTCCAGGTGCTGGAATCCAAAGAGCAGTCCTGTGTAAGAGGTGATTCAGAATAATGCTGTGGGCGTGGTAGCAGAGAGCCTTCCCTGAAGGCAATTGGAAGTAGTGCCTTTGCTGGTGGTTGGGAAGTACAAGTATTGACTCCTTCATGCCTTTGTCTCCTGAACGCTCAAGAGCTGAAGGTCAGTCTGTGTCCAGTCTCTGCACCATCTCCACTGAATGCATGTGGGAAAGGGAAGTTTCTGGACACTCCGTGCATTACTTTGGCAAGGGCTGTCCATCTTCCCCAGAACCCTCGAAGCAAGGGACCACAAAGCATGTGCAGGGCACATGGGGTTCCTCTCCAAAGTGTGAGAGCCAGCATTTTTGAGGTTTTTTAGAGCTGCTGATCATGAAGGACCTTCAGATAGGGCAGGGCAGTGTTTTGTATCACATAACTGTCGGTGTCATCTTGAGGGTAGTGAGAAGGCTGAAGGTGTCACCTGCATGTTCTTGGGATCTGTTGAGACCTTTCACTGTTGTGAACTCTTTGCTACTCCCATTACCTCCAGAAGTTTAACTGCATGGACTCCATTGCTCTGAAGTGCTGGAGAGTGATGGTGCATCGCCACTGATGTAGAACAGTTGTCTCTTGGTCTGTGCTTGTGCATTTAGTAATAACTAAGCTGTAAGTTTGGGGGGTGTGAAGTATTTTTTTCAAAAGCTTCCGCTGTTAGTTTCATATTCCTTGATAAGAGTGTCTTAACGTGTCTTAACGTTAAGGCATTTTCTATGTTCCAGTTTTCAGTGCAGGGTCATTTTTCTTTTGGGTAAATGGGGAAAGGGAAATGTGGGGACAACTGAAGCGGCTGCCATTTTTGAAGTGTTTAGGTCACACAGTTTTTCCTGAGCTCTGGAAGAGGCTGTGAGACACTGAGTTTTTAGCTGCTCTGTTTTTTCAGTTGTCAAGATAAAGAGGAATTGTTCCTAATCCCACTCGCCCAGCCATGCTCTGAGAGTCCTCATCCTTCTACAGTTTTCTTGGGCCAGATGAGGTCAGCTATAGCATCTGTGCAATCTGCTTGTTTTCTGATGTCGAGAGGCACCTGATTGGGACTTTTGTCTTCCTTTGTTTTAGTGATGGGGATTAGCCTTCTCCTGGGCTTGGCATTTTTGAGTGGCCTAGGGAAGGAGAGGCCAGGGTCTTTGGATAGTTCCAGGGGCTGATGGTTTTTGGCACATGATCTTGCAGGCTGGTGATAAACCCTGACAGATTTGCAGCTGCTGTGTGTGCAAAATGGTTCTATCTTTAATGAAGTCTGAGGGCACAGGGAACTGGAGAGAGGTGCTCTGGTTTGGAAACTCTGAGAGTCAAAAGGGAAGATGTGGTTTCCCAGTAATGCAGCTGATGAAGAAGCAGCAGTGCTGTTGCTGAGGCTTGGCAGGGGTGGAAGCAACCCTGCCTTCCTGAAGTGGCTCTGCACAGCTAGTATTTTTATTTCTATGCAGTCCCATAAGACTCTGGATACAAAAAGGAAGCAGGTCTGAGTAAGGAAGTGTATGGGGTTTGGGTTGGGGTTTTTTTTTAACACAGCTGCTTCTTGGCATTGAACCGTGTTTCAATTGCTGACACGAGTTATGTGTTACTTTGCTATTGATGTACAGTGGCAGGAGTGCAGTGAAGCATAAATATGACTTTTCAGTTTATCTTAAACAATTTGAAGGTCTGTTAAGTTCTTCATAATCCATTTCATTGAAAAACTGGCTGAGGTAATTGAGTTGGGAGTGGTGGGGGAAGCAACATGGTTTTCTTGAGGTGGGTACAGCGTGAAAAGAATCGCCAGACCATGCTAAGTTATGAAGTGTTGTAGTCTGTGGACTGTATTGAAAACCTTAATTAATGGTAGCACTTCAGGCAGTGACTGGAAGGTTAAATGTAAGAAACATTACACATTTAGTGTAATCCAGATGGTGAAAGTGTATAAGCTGAAAACTTCAAAACCATCCCTTCTGTGGATGTGTCAGAAGTAGCCACTGTGAAAGATTCTGTCTGGGGACTGAAATGCAATTTCAGAGTCTCCAAACTGCTGCAGAGACGTTAAAAGTGACACGTAATCTTGGGTTATTTTGTTGTCGTTTGTGGTCAGTTACGGTTTTGAAGCCGGTCATAGTCTTCAAGGGACTGAGATTTTGATGAGTCAAGGAGGGAAATCAGTTGTACTCTACAGAAATGACAAAGTGCTTCTCTCTGATTCACTGGCAGTTGGTAGAAATGCTTGTTTGTCTATCTGTTTTCTTCATTTTGGTTTTTAGAGTAGAGCTGATTATCTTGTCCACATGAAAAACTAGTTAATTATAATAGGCAGCAGTGTATAAAGACATTGCTGCAGTGTACGAGATGGAGTCAGAACTCAGTGCACAGATCTTGGTTCACTAGTGCAAACAAATAATGGAAATTGTCTGCTGCTCCTGGCCACAGGGATCTCTCTCAGGAATTAGTCTAATATGTGCTACTGCCATTGTAATAAAATCTGAAATTCTGTGGTACAATAAAAATGAAATACTTAGGAATGGGTTGCCTTGAAAACTGAAGCGTGCAGGGCTGCAATATCATGAATACACTAGAGAGGCATGGGTTGGGCTTTCAGTATTTAACTTCTTTGTGCCTCCAGTTTTTAATAACACCTGTGAAGTCTGCATACTATCAGAGGTGTTTTTTCCTCTGCTATCAGTTGTCTGCAGCTCCTAAATACAGTCTCATAAATGTCTCCATGCCTTTTGTAATGCTTCCACACCACCATTCTCGCTTTCCTCCCACATCAGAACAGGTGTGGAGTTGGCACCTTGATACAAGGAGGGCAAGCCCTGCCTTGGATGTGTCAGCAAGAGCACAGCAAGCAAATCAGATGTGGTAATTCCCCCTGCTCTTGTTAGGCCACACCTGGAATGCTGTGTCTCATCCTTGCTCCTTAGTTCCAGAGAGACTTTGTAAACCAGAGAGGATTCAACAAAGGGCCACCAAAACGTTTAGTGGGTTGAAGAAGGAAAGGCTGAAGGAACTGGATTTTTTCAGCCTAGGGAAGAGAAGGCTGAGGGCAGTCTAGTCACAGTTTTCAAGTGCTTCAGTGATGGTTTGTATAGAAGTTGCCAGGACAGGGATGCACAAGGCAAATGTGGATTGCTCAGGAGAAATTTGATTTGGATGCAAGAAAAAAATTCAGTACCATGCAATGAGTCAGCACTGGAGTAGGTTTCCCAGGGTGGTTGTGGAGTCATCCTTGCTGGAAATATCTAAGCTGTTTGACATTGTCTTGGGTTAATGTAATTTATGGCCCTGCTTTCAACTGAAGGTGTATGTTCCCAGAGATCTTTTCCAATCTGTTTGAGTACAAGACATACCTGCTATCAACCCAGCTTACTAGAGTGTGAATTACTAACTTGGAGGATACATTAAAAAGTAGGGGGAATTACTTTTATTTGAACTATATATATATATAAAATAGGTAGTTTATTGTGTGTATTCAGTTGTCAGAGACAGGAGCATTTTTGTGCTGGGGTTTTGGTGTTGTGTTTGGTTTTTTTTAATCTTGGCTTCCCTGCTTATTTGCATGGCAGTGCCAAACTATATTCAGCACTGGATTTTAAAATAATGGATCAAACATGCGAAATTAATTAGCAAATTGTGAAGTCCTGGTTCTAGTTAGTGAATATTTCAGAGGAACTCAATTAAGATTCTTAAGAGTCAGACTAGTTTATCAAAAATAGAAGAGTTTAAGAATGTGAAAAAACCTCTCTGCTGTGGAGTGCCTCTATACAATAAAAACTCTGACTGAAGAGAGCAGTGTACAATAATTAGATGTGCCATATCAGCCATTAGAGAGTAGTAAAATGCTTGCAAATAATTTGTTGGCAGGCCTGCTGCTTTCAGGTCCTCCATGTTTTGGACCTGAAAGTCCATATGGGAGAGTACAATGCATTTTCATCCTAAACTGTTGGCATTTTGAGCTGCTGTTGCATAACACTTGAGATTTTGTCACTGGGCCGTGCTATTTTGAAGGTAAGAGAACATGCTAAAAATGCACTAGTGGTAATATGAGCACAGTAGGAAATAGTTCAAGCTCTTAATTCCTGCTCAAGCACTTTGCTGCGCTTTAAGCGCCTCACTAGTGACATTGATTTCAGTGATGCTGACTGCTCAGTAGCATCCAGAATCATGCCAAGGTGCAGATACACATCAGAGTGAGCAGTGCTTGATACGTCTGAGTTTTGCAATATCTGACCCACTCAGAAGTGTTTTCACTGTATGCGTTACATGCATTTGTGGAGCTGGGGGAAAACTCCTGTCTATTTGCAGCCCAGAAATCCTCCCAGACATGCAATAAGCTATGACAGTTAATAAAAGAATGACAGGATATTACTTAAACAGGAGAAAGTCTAGTGGGTTGTTTACTGATGCTTGAGCTGATTCCCATTGCGGGTTAGCTTTAGTAACTACCTTTTTCAAAATGAGGTGCAGAACTTTAGAGCCTTGTGAGGGCATGTCACCTTATCTCTGTGTCTCTGATCCTTTCTTAGAGCTCCATGTGAATTGTACTTTCCAGGTCTGCTTTAATGCGTGTATGTTTTTTTGAAAGTCCTTCTTTGGTACCTCTGGTCTATAGCTAGTAAAGCATAATAAAAGGAATGTATCAGTTGATTTCCTAAAATTGAAGAAGAAACTATTTTTCAGCTGTTTGTAGTATGCTTTTTATTTTTCAAAGCCCTTGTGTATTATGTCTGGCCTTGTAGCCTACTGACCTTGTGGGATTCCCAAAAGGTTTTCAAGATGTGCTTTAGAAGCACCTTTTCAAAGGCTGTTCCTTCCCCATCCCCTTCTTCCTACCCATGAAAACATGGAATTTTAGTAACTTCTGAGATCTTACAGAGTGAGCAGTCCAGAAGACAGACTTTGTAGCAAACTGTGACTTTCTCAGTGTCCTGCATAAATAATGTTATTAGTTCCTGTGTAATAGCTGTTGTGTGGTCTGGGGCAGTGCCTGTAGGTGTTCCCAGCTTGTAAGAAATGCACTTTTTCATGAAAGTAAGAGGGGGTGGACCTGGGCCCCTGTGGCTCAGATGTTGCTTCTCTTCTTGCCTCTGCTTCTCATCATAGCCAAAACCCATGGATTTCCTGGAAATTGAGCTCTTCTTTGGTTGAGTTTAGCTGTTAACATGGAGACAGGCCTTGTTTTTGTAAAGCACCTTGGGATTGTGGTTAGGAGGAATTAGTGTGCTTATGGAGGTGATTTGTGAGAATTGGTTGCAGCCACTTACAGAACAATGTGCTGTTGTAAAATAGTTTCCCTTGAATCCAAACATGAGTTCAAGAGAAACCATAGTGGGAAATTTCAAGAAGTGAGTTGGCTTTCATTTCCAAACTTTGCTTCAGAAATGTCAAAACTTTGCATTTAATTTGCTTCATTTGAACATACATTTAAATTCAGCAGGACATTTAATAGATTGGGGAGAAAGAGGTACTGTCATACTGAAATAATTTGGCATTACAAAAATAAATGTGAATATTAATGCAAATTCTTCTGACTTTCCCCCCTATGAGGAGTGTTTACAACCAAAAGTGAGACCAATTGGCATAGCATTGACATTTTGTTGATGTTTACTGAATGCTGGAATTGACTAAATTCCATCTTCTGTCTGTGCAGTTGCTACATCTGATACCAACTTTTCAAAATGCAATTTTTTCCTGTATCTCTGTTGTTAAAAGTGGAAACATTTAGAGGAAAAGGTCATAAGAGAAATGCATGGTGACCTTCTGAAAAGAAAATTCCTCAAGTTCGGTAAAATGTAGATATCATTCTCATTTAGTATGCTGAATTTTAGCTTGACTTTTCCCCAGTATTTAAAAATAACAAATGAGTAACCAGTTTACTGATTATTTCTGTTGCAGTAGATTTGTCTACTTCTATTTTACTCTTGGCTTTAAACCTGTGAACAATTGTACTAAAATATGCAACAAAACCAACATAAAATAAATATGCGTATGACTTAGATAATGGATTCTCAAATGTATTATTTACACAGATTGTTCATGATGTTGTCTTGTTATATGGAAAAAGAAAAGAGCTAGAAAAAATGGTTTTGCTTTAATATTTGCTTTCTACAGTCTAACATGAAATATTTATTGCAACAGGCTTGCTGCAAACATTCTGCCCCCAGACACCAAATCATATCAGTAGATATCAGATTGCCTTTTATTAGTATCAGAAGGTAAAGCTGGTAGGGGTAGGCCAGCATTACCCTTCCAGCTTTGAAAATCAGGTTACTGTGGTGGAGCTTTCCCATTTTCCAGTGTGTGTGTTTTGCCCTGCAGAGGAGGGCAGGCAGCACCAGTGCAGGACTGGGGTGCACAGACCACTCCTCCCGTGGGATCCCCTGGACATGAAGGGTGGTTTGCTTCCAGGGACATGAGGCTGTGTTTTGTCATCCCTCCCAGGGGAAGAGGGCCAAGTTTTGCGGGCAGGCACAGTGGGATTCGAGGGGTGCCCAGTGAACCCAGCAGCTGGGAAGCCTGGGATGGCTGGGACGTCGTGGAGGGGGTATGAGCCGGTGGATGTGGTGCGCTCAGGACACACTGGGCTTTTTGTGCATGTGCAGATCAGCCTAAGCAGGTCTGACATTTCCCAAGTGTGTCTGAGCCCCAGGCTCACGTGCTGCTGGGTGGGGGTGCACGTGCAGATTGCTGGGTGCCCGACTGGGGCAGTTTCCTTGGCAGAAAAAGGATTTGTGTGGAGAAGCTGCATGTTTTGTAGCCTCCACAAATATGCCTGAAAATGGAGAAAGGATGAAGGAATAAAATGTTGCTTTAACTTTCTTTTGGGCGCTTGAAAGATTTCAGTCAGAACTGTTTTGAATAGAGGAAGACACAAAACAAAGGCTGGAAACTCAGGTCTCCGATAGCACAAGTTGGAGAATAAAGAACAGAGAGGATTTGAGACTCACCCTTTCCTATGTTCCTTTCTTCCTTTCTTTACATTGTTGGTTTCTAGGTACCCACCTGCTGGAAGACTTTGCATGGCCTGTATCCCTGGCTTGCATGATGGAGTTGCAGTATTTTCATGCTGGAGGAGGAATCAGCATGTGCAAACATTGCATGAATGCTCAGGTTTCTGCATATGTTTGCAAAGCACTTCATGCATTCATGAGGCTGTTCAAATAGTCACAGCAAGCTCCTGGTCAGGCTGTATAATGCCATTTGGCTTCTTGCATCTGCCAAAGTCACAGTTCCCTGTCCATCAACGAAAGAAAATGGCCTTATCAGTGCTGGGTGGTGCTCTGAGCGTGCGTGGCACTTGCCCTGTCCATCGTGCAGATGAGTTGTGAATGTCATGGTGAGTATATGAAATACAACCTGGCTGAGCTTTTGTTGCTCCTGTATCCTGCATTGTTTGCGTTACTGAATTCTGGCAGACCTCTGCCTTTTGATGTTCTTAATACTAAAATAAAGTAATTCTTTATTGTGTGGAGATAGCCTTCTAGTCAACTCTGACAGGCATGGCTGGGAGGCTCCAGGCAGCTCTGCTGGGATGGAGGCAGTGCTGAGCTGGACCAGGGCTGGACAGGGATTTTAGGTGCTGGTGAAGTTTGGGCTGGAGATGACACTGTACTCTCTAAACTGTGGTTCTTAGTGGGGAGCCTGACTGGTTAAATCCTGTGGTGTGTAAATGCTGCCTGAACTTCTGGAGGGGTTATTCCTTCTGAGTGGGGAAGCATATGCCAGCACTGGGTTTTCTTTCCTTGCTGCCTTCCTTTATTGCCAAGAAAGTAGCATGAATGTCATCGTACAGTGCCCTGTTGTCTGAGCTGCTCATTGTCAAAAGCCATTGCGTGATGTGAAAAGTCCCCAGAGATTGCATGATGCATTTTGATTTCTCCTTGTAGAATTGGGAGCATGATCAGAAAGAGAGATGGGAAAGCTGCTGCCTGTGCCTTTTCCCCCACCCTGGGCAGACTGCTGACTGTGCAGTTCTCTAGGTGTGTTCCAGGTTGTGATCTGATAAGCCACGTCTGACTTGTGTCCTGCCTGCCAAGAAGGGCATCCGTGTTTGTGAAGGAACCTTTATTAGAAGGCAGTGTTTGCAATACAGGAGATGACACTGAGGGCTTTGCATCTTAATTTTTTTTTATTACTCCCCCCCTGTTGTGTTTGCCTTCGGCACAGCCGTGCATTTCTGCAGATGTGCTGCTGAGGTTTCGTGGTCCCAGCCCACGTGCTGCAGGTGGGTCTGTGGCTGCTGGTGTTGGTCTGGAACAGGGCATGTGCCTGGTCCTGGTGGTGAAGAAGAACAACAGTTCTCTTGAGGTTTGGCAGAAAATAGTTTCTTACATTATTATTTTTGTACTTCTTTTTTTTTTCTTGGTGAAAACAAAAGGAAACTTTAGCAGGTAGGAGGTTGATGCCTTGCCACAGAGACATGTTCTCCCATATCAGTGCAGTGAGGGCAAAACCACTAGCTGGACCCACCCCTGGCTGTGGGCAGCATTTACTGTCCCAGTTAGTGTTAAAACAGTTGGTGTTCTCACTGGATCATGAGGCATATGAATATTAAATTACTTCAGTCAACTTTTTAATCAGCATTAATTGCTGAATTTCCTAAAATTCTTTTAAAAAGAAGAAAAAGCTGGTAAGAGAAGTAAACAGAAATTTTCAAAGAACTGAGCGTTAGTCTCCTTCTATTAAAGCCACTGTGAAAGTGCATGGACAGAAATGGAATTATGCAAAAGATGAGCATTTTGGAAAATGAGGACTGGTGTGGCTGGATCAGTGAAAGGGAAATGACGAGCAAACCTGATTCAGGCCACTGAGCATGCCCACACTTAACAAAATTGAGCTGGAAATAACATTTCTAATTAAACTGGGTCAAACCATGTGTGCAAACCAGGTCTTTAAAAATAATTATTTCAAACCTCGGTTTTTTCCAGTCCTTTGCACATGATATCATTTGTTTGAGCTGGTCAGAGAGGATGCAAAATGCTAACAGTGGCATGATGGTGCTTTGTGCTCACCTTGCACTCATTTGATTACAGAGTAAATGGCAAATCAGAGTCAGTGCTGGGGAACCAGTCCCTAAAGGTGACTCAGTGGCTAATTTCAGAATCCCTTGTGAGGTATTTGTTTTTCTGTAACCCTTCTGTTACTGAGTGTAGTTATTTCTTTGTGAAAACTTGTCAAAAATACAAATTTTCTGTAAGCCTTAGTGCTGCAGTGCTGACCAGTTAAAACCCAGTTGGATGCAAGAGCAGCACAATCCTGTGTGCCCTGTTTTCTTAAGAAACCTGGCTAAGCTTCTGTCTTTGATAGTGGAGGTTGGCAATTCCCTGCAATCCCATGTGCCCCCCTGAACCTAAAGGTGCAGAAGCTAGAGGGCAATGCAAAGCACTTGGGAGATGGGTTTTCTGCTATGGTGTTTTCATATGCACTTAGATTTTTTTTTTTTAAAGGTGCTTTTGTTGTAAATAGAGACCTAATTATTTAAATTTCTGATCTTTAAATATGTGGATTGGCAATGCTGTACAGTTTTAGCTGACCCAGCAAAATTTTTCTCTGGCACATACTACCAGATTTATCCAAAGGAGCAATGAGCTTTTGGTGGTGTATTTTGGCATCTGGATGTAGATGACGGAATATGCAGAGGAGGTGCAAAAAGAAGCTATTTGGAAACTTGTGGATGGTTAAACTTTTTGACTAAATTTTAAAGTGAGTACAACTAGAGGAAGATGTTAAAGCAGAAACGCTAGTTTTTAACATTTATATTACACACATAAACCAGCAAGTTGCTGGCATTAGCTGGATGCCTTGTGGAAGGTCGAGGTTGTTTTGCTGTTTTGTGTTCGTCTTTCTTGATAGCTGCTTAAGGTGTGATGCAGCTGGTTGGACAGGCTAATGCTGTTACCAGGTAAAGAAAGCACAAAGCGTTCAGAGCTGGGAAAATGACAACTGGGTTTGGGACTGAATCACCAGAAGGGTTCTGGTGCAGCTGCACTGACATCTGAGGTACCACGGGCTGGGCCAGGGGGTTTCAGTCTCGCAGTTTTTAATATTTCCATATGTGTTTCTGTGCGTACACTTTTTGTCTGTAGTAGCTGGGCCCTGTTGTATTTGGTGTTGAACAAGTTCAGAGTTTCCCACTGCTGCCTGGGAAAGCTTCGTGTGACACACCAGCTGACAAATCCTCAGTGAGTGTAATCCGGTTGGATCTATATGCCTGTGAATGTGTGTGTCATCAGTCAGAGTAGTGAGTGTTCGTAGTTTTATGAAGAGACTCATTTCCCATCTGCAGTGAACTTTAGGTGGCAGCCCTACAGTTGCTTGTCAGATACTTTGACACAAGTGGACGCACTGCAGCAACGGCTTAGGTTTATATCTTCCATCACAAGCTCCAACCTGTGGCAGGATCTGTGCAAACGCACCTTCCCCAACAGAGGAACCACTGAATATACACTCTTTTTTTTCAGTGTAAAGTGGGATTTGTTTTGTTGAAATGATTTTACCTTTTATGAGGCAAATTCAGATCTAATAAACTCAACATCAGAAAATCCTTTGGACATAGAATCATTTAGATTGTCCAGTCGACATCAGTGGGGCCAGAAGTGCATGTGAGAACCTTTGTGTTGGGAGAATCCATCAGCAGCTGCTGGTGGGAAGCCCTGCAGGGAACCTCTGGAAGGTGTAGCCAGCAGTGCATCAGAGGAGGGCAGGGAGTCCCAGCTTGTTCTTGTTTCACCCACACACAGTTCCCTGTATAGTTCACTACTTCATCTCACGCTGAACAAAATGAACTTGGCTTGTTTAAACAGGGCAAGACAAAGAGATGAGAGTTTCAGAATCCGGTAAAACTGTTCAGTGGTTAATTTCAGGAAACTCTTGGTACCTCTTGTGACCAGTTCTTCCAATGATTCATTGCTGCTTTTGCTTCATGTGTGCTGGCAATTATGCTGGTCTGCATTGCTTAAGGCTCTGCGGTTCTTCAGCTGTAATGTGTTTAACTCTTTTCTTGAAATTATTTTGCAGGGGTATTTATTTTTTTCTTCCTCTCTAGAGCTCACTGTTCATTTCTCTCCTGCTGTGATTGACTTCAATCCCTACAAGTAATACAGAAATTTGGAAGTTACAACATTGAACAGTAACTGCTTGTAGCTGTTCAGGAACTATTACCGCACATCTGACCTATAGTTAGCTTGAGAGGGGAACCTTCACCCAGCCAGGCTTCTTCTGTACAAAGCTGATTAGATCAGTGCAGAAAAAAATTTCACCAAGGCTCTTCATGAATTCAGATTTTTTTTTTTCTTGAACTTGGAATGTCTGATATGTTTTAAATTCATTAGAAAAGCAAGGTACACTTCACTTTCAAAAGTAATTAGAAGGGTAGTCTGGTTTCATTTTGGAGACTAACTTAATACTGAAAGCCTTTCCAAACATTTAAGTAATTTTCCCTTGAGTTTTGTGGACCATCTGGCCAATAGGATTTTGGAAGGAAATGGGAATTGACTGCTGCTGCGAGATCAGTGCCATGTAGTTCATCTCTTACAGAGATCATTCAGAAAGTTGGAGGCTTGTGCATTTTTTCACGGACTAATTGTGTTCATTAACTCCCTTTTAATTTTTGGAGAGGATTCATCAGATAGAGCCAAATGAAAAGGCACTGAGAGTAGATGCTTTTTTTTTTCCTTAGTTAAGTGCTCTGTAAAGACTTTGGTGTGTGTGCAAAAAATATGACCTTTACCTAGGCAGACCTCAGATCTTCTGAACTTGACAGTGTTAGTCAGGAGAGTTTTTGATTTCAGGATTCACCTCAGGTGAGCAGAGTTGTAGGGAGGGTATTGGCCATGAAATACTGAAGGAAAGACTGAGACCCAAAGAGAAACCCTTTTAATGCCAGTTGTTAGCACTGGGCTGTCCTGTACTGTGTGTACACAGCCATCTGCAGGGCTGCGTACCCACATGGGATTGCGATCTCTGGGAGAAAAACACCAGCAGAACTGGAATGGAAAAGTAAATCACCCTTAAGGCTGTTGTAGCTCTGTCATCATTTAGGCTGGAACTTGCAGTCTTAGCTGTGTACCCTGCCTGCCTCCAAGCCTTCTTTTTTTTTTAAAGAAAACCCCAACAACACCATTTTAACCTGTGCAGAACCATGTTCATGTTCTGTATTATAGACAAAAGAAAATTCAACTATGCTACACTAGCTGTTCACAAGAATGCTGAAGGATTTTTTAAAATTCAGTTATATAATTGCTAAGAGCTTAATGTGCACACAAAGTTGTGTTTATGTGGGATAGAAGGCTAATAAAGCCGCATTACTTAAAAAGTTAAAAGATGACTCTCCTAACATGAGGTTTGTAATTGCTGTGTGCAGCTTGACCTTCTTAGCTTTGTAGCGATGGTGAGCCAAAAACCCTTCCTTTGAGGGATTCTTGCTCCAAGAGTCCGGCCACCCATCAGCTGACCTCCTACAGTCCAGCCCTGACTTCCTTTCAGCAGGATGGGGCTGGCAGGACACACTTAACTGCTTGTGACCTCATCCAGCAGAGATGTGCTACGTACAGGTTTTCTCTAGCACCCTGTATTTCTGGAAATGGATGCACATGAGTCAGGCAGCTGAAATTCACTGGGGTAGAGGATTTGTACCTCCCCCCACACTTAGCTTCTGGACAATCCCTGTTATGCAGAGTGAGAGCCTTCCAAAGGCTGAGGCTTTTCCGAAATTGTTTGTTTTTCTGGATGAATAGACTTTTGGCGCAGCAGACCTTTGCTGTCGTAAATCACCTCTGGGCTCCCAGGTGCTGAGCGGGACTGGCTCTGTTCCAGGGCTGTTCCAACCCTCCTGCCCACAGCAGCAGGAGCCCTGGGGCTGCAAACACTGCACATCCCCAGTGCATCCCCACTGCCCTGCTGCTGCTCCCTGCACACCCCGCAGTGTCCCCAGTCCAGAACTCCCTTGGGAAGAGGAAAGCCCCCGGTGTCCTCAGAGCCTCTGTACCCCTGGCAGGGGTAGCAAGCTGTGATGGGGTGTCTGGGACTGGAAACTCGACAGTGTTTCAACAGATATGAAGGGGTATGACCAAACGCCAAAGCCCAGGATGAATAGCAAGGCTCTTGAAGCTGTTACTTGTGCAAATACTGATATTTAGGCTCAATTAAATCAGTTTTTATGTCCCAATAAATTGAGTGTGAGGAAAATGGGATAACTGCACAACCTGCTTCTCGAACCACTCCTCCCATTCACTGTGCTGCTCTCTGAGTTACTTGACCCATGTATGGCCCCAAAATGTTGCTTTTCTTTCCTTTCTGGCAGCAGCTCCCACTCAGGGGCCTTGCAGTTCCCTCTAAACTTAAGCACCTGGATGACTTTTGAACAGAGGACAGCTGGAGCTTCAGTGTTTGTTGTCTTCTCAGACACTCCCGAAATATCTCCAGACACAGATTGGGCCAAATCAAAGTTGTTGGGAGTCTGGTCCTTCACCAGGAGCAGCTCTGCCTCTGGTAACCCTGTGTATCCCCAGCCAGGCTGCCCCTGAGCGTGGCAGGTGAAGGTTATCTTTCTGAGGGGCTCTGTGTGCTGCAGCTCTCCATTTCCCACTGTCCCCCATCACAGGCTACCCAGGTTTTACCTGCCCAAGAAGAAATGTTCTTGCTCTTCCTTCTTGCACATGGTTCACTTTGTTCAGAAACTTTAAATAGCAGTCAGAGATCTAAAGCATCATGTCTACATGTTAGCTGAGCAAGGAGAAGCCACAGGAATGGGTACTTCCCTCCAAATGAGCATGGAGCTGCAGAAGATTACATGGGATGTTCTGCTGCAGACACCACCCATTTCAAATAAGTAGAGGAAAAACCTCTTTATATTATGGCTAGCCTGGTGTTTTCAAAAGAGCTCTGTGCTTTGCTTGATCTTGCTGATCACAACGAAAATGACCTGTTTGGGAGCAGGTTTCAACATCCCAAAAGATCAGTGTCTAGTCCATTCTCATACAAGTATGCAGTAGCCTTGAGTGGTTCATGTTTTGCATGAAGATGGTAATCTGATCAACTGAACATACTGATATTGCAAAAAATGTAGGTATTCAAATATGTGTTTGTGAAAGAGCTTGAATTTGTTCCTTTGTTTCATTTTCTTTTCCCACTGGTCTGCAGTCAGACACAGACAAACATTAGGCAAAGCAAACAATCTGCGTTTCCACTCGTACAATGGGAGGAAATAGGAACTGAAAGGATAAAAAAAAACCTGGATAGAAAAACTGCTTCTGGTGCCTCTTGGGTTTTACAGTTCATGAGGGTTGTGGTACAGACACTTGCAGTGGGGGTGGAAAGCTGTCATTTTCCTCCTGAGATCAAGGTGGTTTGATCTGGTACGGTTGAAATGACCTCTGTCCATCCCTCCCTTCTAGACAGTGTGGACATGGGTAGAATTTTAAGTGACTGTAGAAGTTATATTTTCTAATTTCTTCCCTTGGCTAATGTGTTGCTATTTTAGTACATAGGAAGTCCTTCTATACAGCTGCCAACTTAGTTATCTTCTGTGATGTTATGAGCTACAGTGATATTTTTATTTGTTTAAACATGTGACACAAATAGGGGCCCTGAGAGAAATTCCTGATTTTCTTCTTTTATGTCTGAAACATGTAAAACTTCATTTAAAAAAATTAATAAAACTAATATTTTCACTCTTCGTGAGAGCAAAATAAATTCCCACTTCTGAGATGAGGGGAGAGAGAGAAGCAATAGGAGGAATATAAAGACCTGTTCTGCACAGAAATAGGGCAGTGGTGTTTGCTAGGAAAGGAATTTGTTTGTCAGTGAATGTTCAAGCCATTTTTGCTATATAAATTTGCTAGTGTTTACTAAAGAAAATGTTTGTATGGAATGCAGTGTAACATTCTAGGGTTAATTTTTTTTTTTTTAGGGTTAATTTTTTGGGGGGTTAATTTTTAATTTCTTTATAAATAGTATGTATCCCTAATATTTCTTCATAAATGTAGCAGCCTTTGTCATAGTATGCTCTGAATGTTACTAATTAGCTTTCATTCTTTATATATTTATGTGCAGAAACGTTAGATTTTAGTGCTGATGCTTTGCAACCTGAGTTCTGGGGTATGTGTGTAATGACATTGGACTTCTTAGTATGACCTATACTGAAAGTGGTAAATTTTAGCTGACTTCTTAGAACACAGCTAATCACAGTGGGGATTAGCATGTAGGGAGAAAAAAACCCAATACAATGTTAATTGTGAAGATCATGTCTTGATTATCTAAATGTGTTAATATCTATGTTGTTGACCACTGACCAGCGGTGGACGAGGGTGATATTTTGCCATGTTTATGTGATGTGCTTTGCTTTTCCTGGTAGGAAACACTTAGGGTTGGCTCTGAAGGCAGTGTTTAGTTGGAGTCAGTCAGGCAGTCCTGTTTCAACCTGAGGGACTGTGCCTGGGGGTGTCTAATGTGGGATTGTCTGAGTGAGAGCAAGGAAGGACCTTCGTGTTGCCTCGTGGTGATCTCGGGAGCTCTTGCTGAGTCTGCTGTGTGCTCTTCCTCTGGTTAGCATGGAGTTAAAAAGCTTCCCAGAGGGTGTTAAAGGAGAATAGGGAAGAGGAAATGCAGCATTTGGCTATGCTGCCCAAGTGGTGTTGGGTGAGACGTAGGAGTGTCTGGAAATTGTGTGCCAGATGTGGGGATGAAGGGGCAAATGTGTTGCATCCACATGGTCAGCACTGAGGCACCACAGCTGGGTTGTGGTTTTACAGAAGTCCCTGCATCCTGCACTGCTGGCATAAAAGCAGTCACTTGCAAGGAAAGAAGGGTGTGCTCCAGCTGGGAGATGGAGCTGAGGGCTACCCTACAGGTGACCTGAAGAGCTTCCAAAATCTCAGCATCTCCCAGAATCACAAAGAAAAGAAATGCTCTAGGGGAATACAATTCTTTGATTTACAGCCTTGAAATACAAGAGCCATCCAGAGATGATGTGACAGAAGTGCCACCAAAACTTTATAATGTCAGTCAGAGTAAGCTTTCTGCAGCCTGAGTTGCATGATTAAAAGGATGAAGCTGAAATCAAAACTATAGCTGCATTCCCACTTGGCTGGTGTTCCAAGCTCTTTGTGCAGGGTTAAAAAAAAAAACCAAACTAAATTTGTGACACTGATTCTCTTCTGTACAAGGCTGACGGGTTTGGGGGTTTGTGGGTTTTTTGCGTTTGTGTTTTTGGTTTTTTAAACTACCAAAACTGACGTCAATTGCAAGTTAGAGCCTACAATGAAATGGATCATTCCTGAAATCCAGTGCTAGTATTCAGCGCACGACTGACCCTGAGCTTTGCCTTGGGCCATTAACTAACAAAAACAAGCTATAAGCTCTTAATTACTTTTCCTTGAAATTTATTCTGTCCCCTTTCAAGTTTTGCATTACTGCTGTATTTTTAGCTGAAGAACTCCAACCATCACTACAGTGGGTTGTCTCATGTGGTACCAGTTGCTGAGTTGAGACTTATGGACTGCTCCTGCTGGTAGAGCTCTCCTGTAAACTGTCTTCTCAGGTGACACAACCCCAGGTGTGCAAGCCCTGACCACTTGTTTACATTGTGAAGACCCCAAAGGACAGCAGGATGTCTGTGTGAGCAGCCTTGTGCACAGTGTCTGTGTGCAAGCTGCAGCATATCTGCAGGTTTTATATTTTTGGGGTTCTCGTCCCTGCTGTGCTGACCCACTGGGGAGCACGCTGCAGCTGCATGGGGGGCTGCTCCTGCCTGCCTGCAGTGTGAACAGGCAAAGCTTGTGTTCCCAGTCTGGCTCTGGGGCTGGGGATAGCAAACATCACTCATCTCTTCTAAAGAACTAGGTCTAAGTAGAAAAGTCCTTTGTAGGTGGAAAGGGAAACAGAAGGATCACGACTTTGTTGAGGTCATGTGGAATAGGACATAGGGTTTCCTGGATCCCTATGCAAAGCATTGTTCACTCAATGCATAATCTTTTAAAGGCTTTTCTTGTATTACCAGGATGGAAAGGGTGGAGAACAGAGGGGTGAAAGGGTGGGGTGCAGTCCCAGAGGACACAGCAGATCAACTGGCAATCTGCCAGCAACTGCAGGGCCACACAGATTTACCCAAGATGGGCTCAAATTTCAGAGTGCATCAGTGGGTTTTGAACAGGAAATCTGCTGCTGGAGTTCACTTTCGGTGGGAGCTTGCAGAGGCACAGCTGTGCCTTCACCTCGCTCCCAAAGGGCGAGTGGCCTCGACCTGCATCTCTTGTCCCGTAAGGAGTGCTTCTGGTTGAGAAAGACCTCTGGCCTCCAAAAAGTCCCACACCTCCAGCACCCCGATCTTGCTTTCCAGTGCAAACCTTCAATACCCAGAGAAGGTCCCAAGAGTTAAGGTTGTGCTGTCTACCAGCTTCTGGGATTATACAGGCAGGGAGTGCTGGGAAGGGCCACCCCAGCGTCCCTCACCCTTGTGCTGATGGTGTGAGCTGGTAGTGCCTGTACCTGATGGCAGAGTGTGTTTGACATGAAATGGCCCTTCACGTGGGCACAAAGGTGCAAACTGGCAAGTGTCCAAGTCTGGTTTCTGGGAGATACCCCTGCACATAGGCACCCGTCCGCCTCACCAAAATCCCTGCTTTTTGAGGGAGAGAGAGGTGCTTCTGGTTGCAAACAGGACATGGACACAAGCGAGGACTTGTGGGTAGTCAAGCCCACCAGCTTTGTGCCGCCTGGGTGTCCTGAAGCAGGCGGTCCCTGCCCTTCACGTGCACGTCTTCCTGCCGCGGTTACGTGGGGACAGCTCCGTCAGACAGACCCAGAGACACGTGGACACGGATGGGCGCCTGTTGCCAAAAAGGAAGTGTGTGACAGGGCTGCCGTGGGCTGCCTTGGCACGATGTGCAGTGCTAACAGGACAGCTGGCTTCTGTCGTCTGGACTTGCAGTTGTCCACTCCAAATCTGTCGGATCCCAAGTGAGGAGAGAAGCTGATGGGAGCAGTTTCCCACCCTTCGGAAGAGAGATACGTGCAGGATCTGGGAGGGAAGCTGTCAAACCAAGTTCTCTGCATATGACTTGCAGGCTTACAATCTCACTGGGACCTTGAGTCTCTTCTTGTAATCATGGCCCAAGCCAGGGACTGTCCAAAATCTTTATTTGAACCTAAGAGGAAAAGGTGTTGTACGTGACTGAAGGAATCATTTTGTAAATATACTTAATTCATGTAAAGCTCCTTTAGCAGCTAATGGCTGACTGCTAATGTTGACACTCTTGTTTGATGTAAATAGAAAAGTACATGTCTTGACCCTCAGTAGAGGGCATAGATAAGTGGTGCCTTTATCTGATTAAGGTAAAAAGATAAGTACATGTCCAACAGAAATAACACTGAGTTATCTGCCCTTTTCCATGTATCTCTCCCTGCAGAGATAATGCATGGTTGGAGCTCATCAGTACCAGATCTTTGGCATGAAGCATCTCCCACAAGTCTGGCTGCAATGAGCAGTCTGTAGATTTGAAAAATGTGTGTGCTGGCTCCAGGTTTGCTGAATGTAACTGTAGTGACTAACTGGCAACTACGGCAGACTTTATGCGGAAATATTTTCTGGAGGAGACCAGGAATTTAGCTGGACTCAAAGCTAATGGGAGAATTTTTTCCAGCTTGGATACCTCATCAAAACGAAGGGAGGAATTTCAATTTTAGAAAGTCATTGAGCCTCAGAATTGTTTGTGTCTAAGCTCTATATGAGCTTGAAGGAGTTTGATATTTTATTCTTGGGTAGGAATATGTGTGTTGCAGATGGCTGTTGGATGTTTTGGCTGTATTCTCAAGAGTTGGAACATGCTCTTATACAGAGCATTTGGATGAAAGGTGAAACCTTTTATTAGGGAAAGTGGCCCACAGACCGCTCCAGCCCTCTACCCAGTTTCTGGGGAAATGTGCAGTGGAGAATCTTGAATCACAACAGGCTGATTCCCTCTAATGATCTGGAGAGCACGGGCAGTGGCAGAGTAAACAGAGGGCTGGGAGGGCAGTGCCTGTCATTCTTCCTCCGATTTTGGATTAAATCAATAAGGATGAACTTCTGCATGTCTTGTCACCAGAAGTAAGTGACTCTGTTGATCTCGTTTGGCTGGAAAACAGTTAAAACAGCCAGTTGCTCCTGGGAGCTTTAAACAAAAATCAAAACACCACTTTTCTCAAAACAGTTCACACATACTCCATTTAGTGGCTTCAGGAGAAGCAGCAATATGAGGGTTCCCATGAACTCTGGCTAACCTCTGAGATTTATTGATAAATGAAAAAAATAAGGGACCAGGCACAGAAACCTTTCCTTGCTTAGGCATTAGTCTTCTTCTCTTAACAAGAAGCCCAGGACTAGGTTCAGGATGTTTACTGCTTTTAGAGATGTTAAGTAAGATTAACTCCAAGCAGTTTGAAAGACCAATATTGAGAAATCTGTGATTTTTGTTCTGAACTGCCTGCACAGTCATAGTCTGGCCTTTAATGCAGAAGCAGGATCAAGTTGTGCATCTCAGTTAACAGGGACACACTTTTGAGCAAAGGTGAATCATGACCCACAAAACAAAGGGACTTGCTGTTTTCTTTCCTGTAAATACTGATTTTCCAAGCCTTTTTGGGGGATTTAGTGTTCTCATTCATAGTGGTAAAAGTGAGTGGGAGCAGCAGGTTTGCATACAGTGGAAATAATTGTGGCACCAAAATGACCAATGTCTGTTATACAGAGGGACAATTTGGCCGGGTGTCATGCTTTAAAATCAGGACTAAATGCCAAGTCTTTCCCTCTTATTATGATGAATATTTAGTATCAAGTGCAATGATAGCCTAGTACTGATTGATTTATTTTTTCGGTAAAGAAGCAGGTCTCCATGCTTCATTATAGTTACGAAAACTGGTGTTGATACTTGACACCATCCTTTGCAGAATCTACAGCCGTCCAGGGGAGACTCCTGTTTCTGATGGGCTGCCCGCCTGCTGTGTGGTGTCTGGAGACATGGAGTTCCCAGTGTGCTTGACTGAGGACAAACTCTGGAGTGAAGTCAGGGTGCCAGCGTGTGTAGCACGGCTGTACCGTGGGGAAGGCCCTCTGGCTGTATTGCCAAGATATTTAGAGGAAATGGAGACATCTGCAGACAGTGGCCTCCAAGAGAGGAGCTGTGGCTGTGCAGAGCAAGCTCTGGGGTGGTGTCAGAAGGGCTGGACATTGACCCAACACTGGCATCCATCAGGCTGGCACTGGTCACTGCCCATCCACACGCACCCACAGAGGCTGGTGTGGCCTGGGGAGAGGGTGCTCTCTTTGTCTTCTCCTGAGGTCTGTGCTGATATATAAATCCTATTACTCTGCTTCATGAGAAAACACTTTGCAATCCCAGGAGTGCTTCCACGGAAAGAGGGCACTTATAAATACACAAAAAACTCAGCAGGATTTAGTTTTTTGTGAAAGAAAACATGACTGTGACATATTACCTAAGAATGAGGAATCATTTTTCTTTGATGCAAAATTGCTTAGTCCTAGAAATAACACTTGTATGCGATTTTGTGCAGAAAGGACCTGGATTTTAAAATTACATCAACCCAGCTTTTAATTTTGCAGGTGTAAATTGCACCTGCAAATCATTTTGTCTGCAAACTGCAGCATTTCACATTTGATTTCCTGATTTCCAGTGGCTTCCTTAACTGGTGTCAGTTAGTTATTTCACTGTACAGCTTTGCAGACACTACTATTTCAGGAATAAAATTGCAGTCTAAAAGCTTCAGACCCATTTCTGAACATTTGATGGAAGCGAGGATGTGTGGCAAGTGAGGAAGTGAGGATGTGTAGTGAGAGTTAGGATGTGTAGCAAATCCACTGTTCATTCAAAACTTTCAGTGCTACCCTCCAGTGTGAGATCAGTGCTGGTTATCATGGCAGAAGACTCAGCCTGCAGTATCTGATGAGCAGCTTGATCTAACCGAGGCAAGAAACTGCAATTTACAGCAAGATTCATGGTTATATTTGTGATAAGTGTTCTTGTAAATCACATTTTGTCAGTCTCAGTAGCAAGTGTGCTGTTGTAATAGCTTTATTCCCTGTTACCTCCCTTTTTCTAGCTGTGTTTTCAAAACCAAGCTAATTGCCTAGTCTGAAGTCACCAGTTGCCTGTTGCTTAAAAGTGACTGTGGGGTGTGTATCTGTGCACCCACACAGTCAACTCCCTGGGTGAGTTCCTCCCCACCACCAGGGAAGATCACATTTTTAAATTCAAAGCCCCTGCGTGCTTTTTGGGAAGTAGCTGAGATGTAGTTAACTCAGCTGCGGTAAGAATTCTAAAAGCTAAGCATTTCACAGTAAACAGCATTAAAAAACAAACAAAAACAAAACAAACAAAAAAACAACAACAATCAAAAAAACCCACCAAAAAAATCCCCCAAAAAACACAAAAAGAAAAGGCAGAAGTCTAGAGCTTTGGTTTCTTGGCAGCCACATACAGGTTGCCAGCCTGATG
Organism: Atrichornis clamosus; assembly: GCA_013400975.1. NCBI lineage: Eukaryota > Metazoa > Chordata > Aves > Passeriformes > Menuridae > Atrichornis > Atrichornis clamosus. The sequence continues at coordinate 67,699 of WBMZ01013216.1, read as the reverse complement.
TACTGAAACCCAGAGGTTTCTCTTTACCCTGAGGTGTGCCAGGACACGTTGGGGGTCGAGGTGGGGAGAGGCCCAGCTCCCAGTGCCTTCCAGCTTCCCCAGCACTCCTCAGCCATGGATGGCAGGACAAGAACATGGTTCTGGTTTGGACATCCTGGGTCTGTGCTGAGATTTCCTGGAAGAGAAGGCCTGAGGGCTGGCATCACCTGTTGAACAGCAGTTGAAAGCTTGTGCCATATTGTGCTGTGAGAGCAGAGGTCTCTCAGAATGGCTGCTTCCTTTGTACTAAAGGGAAACTCAACCCTGCAGAGGTAGCTCTGTTAACTCCAGAGCACAGCGAGGGTGTGGGTTTGGTAACACATCACCAAACTTCACCTTGGTAGTTTTGTGTTGCTGAAAGGTTGTGGGTACATAGAGTCATGGAATAATTTGGGTTAGAAGGGATCTTTTAAAGGTCATCTAGTCCAACCTCTTGTAATGAGCAGGGACACTTTCAACCAGAACGGGTTGCTCAGAGCCCCATCCAATATTGCCTTGGAAGTGATGGAAAGCAATTATTCAAACCTAGTTGTTATATGGCTAATTTGCTGCTGTGTTCACAGTTTGCCTCCATGTGTTACTGACTGTCTTTTGTTATTTTAACAGGGTCGCCATGTTAAGACTGGGCAGCTGGCAGCAATCAAAGTGATGAACGTTACTGAGGTGAGTGCAAATCTAAAAATAAAAAGGTCATTATTAAGCTGCAAGGAAAAGTAGATACATCATGAGAAGGTGGAGAGCTCATAAAAGAACATCCTCTGGTATAAATTGTGGTTTCTGAGCACCAGTTTGTGCTCTGTAAAGTACTGAGAGAGGTGTTAACCAGATTTTTCAAGTGTGCCTTAGCAGTGGTGACAGAACAATGAGGGAATGCATTGCCATATATTTTGTTGGTCAATAATAACAGAGATAAGTCCCTCCCTGCTTATTTCTAGTTGATTATCTGTTTCCAGAGATAAAAAGTAACAGATTTCCTGTAGCTCTGCACTGCCGGTGCTGTATTTCATCACATCCCATCCCCTCGCATGCCCTGACAGCCAGCAAGCAGGAACATGTTAGAAATGCAAATGCAGTGCTTTTTTATTGTGATTTGACAGATGAGGGAAGGAGACAGTTTAATTGGCACTGTCCCTACTCACATTTATAAACTGATGTCAGGGCTGGAATAGGGCACTGAAAAACTTAATAAATATTGGTTTTTGTCTCTCCTTTTAAGAGCACAGCCAGTAGTGGAGCAGCTTGTCTCCTTGAGACCACATTAGCCTGAGCCCCGGGAGGGCTGGGGAGACTCCCTGCTTCCTTCTCTCAAGTTTCCTAGAAGTCTGTGATTTAGTAGGATGCTGAAGACCAGCTCCCCACTCTGTCACTCTGGAAATGCAGGTTTGGAGAACAGAACTCCAGGTCTTCCTGTGATATTATGGAAGGGTTGTCATCTGAAATAAAAAAAAACAGGCCACATCTTCTGAATCCTCTGGGCCAAGTCTGCCAGTGGTGCATGTACACGTGGTGTTTTGGGCAAGCACAAGCAAACCTTGCCTGCATTTTCACATGTCTCTTGACTGTGTTGGAAGCAGCAGAACAAGCTGGTGTCTGTGTTGGTCCTGTCACGTAGAGCTGGTCCAGCCAGGACAGTTCTCTCTGTCGATGGTGTGGGAATCCAGCCCTGAGCAGCAAGTGGCCTGAACTTGGGTGCTACTGTAATGTACAAAGCACATCTAAGGGCTGGTTTAACCATGGCTGCTGTTCGTACAGTATGTGTGTGTAGCTGAATTGCCAGTTTTGCACAGAGGAGGGTACTTTTTTTTTTAAGGGGGTGCTACATTAGATTGGTGGGATTTCTGCTTTTAGCTCTGTAGGTACATATATCATCAGGTGCTTTGACTTTAAAAAAGGGCTGTCACCAAACATGAGGCTGCTGGATTTTGGAAGAGAGAGGAAGTAGGGTCACAGTCAGATTCCTGAGATGAGAGCACCTCCCTGCCTTGACAGAGGAGCTGACAGGATGAATCCTGGCACGGACTCAGAAGTGATCCAGGGCTGCTGTCTGAGCTGCTTTTCTGCTTTGCCAGGTCACTCAACAGTGTGTGTGGGCTGGTCAAAGATGTCACTTGTGGGCTGTCGTGTTAGCACCAGTGACAGTCCCTCCCTTGATGAAACAATTGAAGAAAAGACTGCAGGAAGGGAACCTTGGAAAGATTTCCTTCCCTTTGCTGTAGAGAACACAATCTCCTTTGTATGCATGCGGTGAACTGTAGTATCCAGTAATGCCTGCTTGCTTGGAAACAAAATTTAAATGGAGGACAGCCATGTGGTCCTGCTTCAGGAATCACCATGGTAGACTTGCAGGATTCTGGGAGCAAAATCCACCTGTTCAGGTCTGATTTGTTGCTTCCTTGAAGATTAGAGAGACAGCATCATACTGGGGATCCTATCCCATTGCTTGAGGGGTAGTGATAGCAGATGATGCTATTTTCACATGGGGTCCCTTCGTGGGAAGTTTTGGGGGTTGTGAGGAGCATGTTGGTGCAACTTCCCTGGTGCTCTTCTCCCACTAAACCCTGAACAATTCCGGCTCAACTGTGCTCGAGTGTTGCTGCTTTCTGGTCTTGGCACAGAGTGAGTGCAAGGCTTTCTGCTCTTATTTTCACTTTCCTAGTGGGATTTGGCTGTATTTCTACTGCTAGGGCACAGGCTGGCATATCTGGATGCAGTCATTTCTGCTACTTCTGTCACTTTTGTTCACCAGAAGATTCTGATTCTTTCACCAAATCTACAGGATTTCTTTTTCCAGCAAGAAGTCATTTAATCAGAAATTGCCTGACCAGCTCCAGCTGTGATTGTTCAGATCTGGGAGACACTAAGGGCTCAGCAAATCTGCCCTTTGCTGTCATGAGCTGCAGCTCTGGGCCGGTTCCTTAAGAGCAGCAGCAGGATGCTGTGGTCATTGCGGGCTCCTCTGGATGTCTGTCAGGAAGTGCTGCCCTGTTGAGTTGCAGGGGGAGCAGGGGGAGCCCTTTGAAATGGTTTAAAGGAGCTGATGGCAGCGTGTGCTCGTGTGCCTCTCCATGCAGGCTCTGCTTCCTGTTATTTGACAGAGCCAAATAAGCAGAGTGCTTGCAGAGAGACTGGATGCTTGCTGCTTGTCTCTTCAGCTGTTGGTGCAGGTGATCAAAGAGCTCTTCTCCAGCACGTCATACTCTGTCTGTCTTTGCTTTAATTGCTTCTAGAGAGCAGAGTAACATTTAAATGTGGAACTTGTTGTTAGACTTGCCCCAGTGCTACGGGGTCTCTTGGTGCAGTATTTATCAGCTGGTGGCCTTGTTTCCATTTGCGGTCAGAGGCTTGTGTTTTCTGGTTCTAATGCCACTGCAGATAGGCCCACATCTTCAAAAACAGCCTTTGATCATGAACCTGTCATCTCTGTGCATGCAGCCATCTGTGCCCAGGAACACGTTGGTTTGTGAAGGCAAACAGCTTTTTGCACCTGCACATCTGCGAGCCTGTTTCCTCTCCTCAGGCAGCATTATTTATGGGCAGGTTTGTAGCCCCCTGAGAGATAGGGCTGATGGTAATGCTGACAAGAGGGGTGGTGGAAAGTGGAGATCCTGAGTGTGGGCATGCACTGAGAAGCTGAGGGTGCTTTTGCTCGTCATCCTGCTTGAAGGACATGCGTAGCCCTGAGACTCAGCAAGTCTGGGTTAAGTTCCTGGGCAGGCCTCAGACATGACCCGTGGGGCAGAATCACTCACATTTACCCTGCTGCCTCGGTTTTTCCACGCCACAGAGTATTTTTTTCCAAAAATGGCTGAAGCACTGGGAAGCCAGAGTGCATTTGTCTGTGAAATGCCCAGCTGCTGTCCTTTGTAGCCCTTTTCCTCACAGACTGATATCTGAAGCTCAACCTGCTGTCTGCTCCAAGCAGTGTCTCCCCAAGGCACTGAACCCATACTGGGCAGGGTTACCTGTGCTCTCTGGGCTACGATGGGCAAGGGAAGGAGAAGCAGGTGCAGGGTGGCAGCAGGTTCTGGCCTTCTGGGTGAGTAAAGACACAAGAGAAAGCAGGAATTGGATCATTTTGGTGGTTCTGGGAAGGGAACATTACACATGTGCAGTTACTCTTGCCCTTGGTAGTGTGTGTGGAAGAGCCTGCTGGGTGTCCTGGTTGTGTTGCTGGACAGGCACATGCTTGGCTTTGTTTTGAAAACCTGGAGGTGAGATTGCAAAGGAATAGAAAGTACTTGGATAAGACCTGTGCTGGCATGGTTCCAACATCCAGAAAATGAATTGGGCAAAGGAAGAAGAATTGAAAAACAGGCAGCAGCTCTGAGGAGGAGGTTGGGATCTGCCATCTCCCCGAGGGGAACTTTATGACAGCTGCAGGCTGGTGCTGAGGGCACAGCAGGGAACCAGTGCAAATTTCATGCAGATGGACAGAGTTAAAGATACCCAAGCCCTTAATATCTGTAAATATTTTAAGCAATTTGAGGAAGGCATTTACCAAAGGTGAGTGTTGCCCTTCCACACATTTGGTTCCCGCAGCAGGAGTGGGCAGGATGCAGGAGGAAGAAAGGAGTCTCCCCTGTTTCTTCTGCTTTCTGCTCTTCTTTGCTAAAGATCCAGAGACTTGTGCAGATGACAGGACTCTTGTGGTCGGGTGCAGGATGACAGTTCCCATGTCCTTGTTCTCTGCCTCCTCACCTGCCTGTGTCCACCGTTTCACTACAATAGCTGGGGTTCCAAAGGGAGTGGAGCCTTGTATCCCTGCCCAGAAGGCACCAGCCCAAGCTCTCACCTTCCTTTGATTGTACCCTGGCCCTGTGCAGAGAGAAACCACACCCTGTTCACAGGGGATTTCCTGCATGCTGTCTGGGAGTCAGCTCCCATTTCTCCTGGAGACTCCATCGGACTCCTCCTTACCCTCCCTAATTCAGTCATATAACATCCAGGGCTGTATCAAGCCAAGGATTAAGAGTCCTCTTTTCTCCTTAATGGCAAACAAAAGATAAACGAAATATGTAGTGTAATGTGCACAGCTTGAGAGCCTGTGTTCAACAAAGGGATTGTTATGAAACCTGAAATAGCTCATTTAGCTTCAAGTAGAGTTATTTTACATTTCCTAAGGCTTAATACAGTTCGGGTTTGGTCTCCTGTGGGTTGACATTACTGGGGAAAACTTACTGATCCCTTCTGTTGGGAATGATTTTTGTGTGGTCGAGTTTAGTAAGACACATCATATACATATTCTTGAGGGAATTTGGCTTTAGCCTATCAGGCTTTAATGTGTTGCTTCAGGTAGAAAGGACAGTGTGTCTGGCTTTGTAAGCAGTCTGCTGTGATGGTTAAAGGAATGCTTCGATGGCAAAGCTACTGGAAAATAGAGGAAAAGCACAGAAAAATGTCCTTTGGGGCTGAGTTGTTATTGCTGCCTCTTCTTTTTTATTTTCCCTTCAGCTAGTAAGTGCTGACTGGGATGTTTTGCAGCAAGGTAAATTAATTTCCAAGTTTGTCATACTCCTTTTAACTGGTACAAGGATACCTTGCAGCTCCTCTCGTTTCCTATTAGACTGAGTGAGATGGCAAAATCTGCGTGCGTTTCACTGGCTGTTGTGCACCATAGCAGACAGAAAGGCTCTGAGGGGGCCTTTCAAATCAGGCAGTTCTCCCTAAAAAAGGGCATTTCCATCTAAAATAATTATTAAAACTTGTGTTTCTATTAGTTGTCTTACTGTGGGCATAAGAATGTCTGCCCTGGGGAGACTGAAACAAAGACCATGGGGAAACAGGCAGCTGGTGCCTGGAAGGGGATGTCTAGGGGTGTGCTAGCCCCCAGTATGCCACATGCTTCACTGATGGCACTGATGGCAGGAGGGGGAAAAAGCCTGTGATGCAGGTAGGGCAGCCTCACAACTGCAAGGAAGGAGCAGATCCTAACCCTGGCTTAGGCTGGAGTTTGATTTGTAGTGAGTCGCCTCCTTCTTGGCTTTGGTTTCCTCCCAGCAGGACCCTCCACAGGACTGGGAAGACAAGTTGGCTGATGTGTGCACTAAGTGCTTTTCCAAGTATTTAAGTAATGGAGTGTTAGGAATAATTTTATTTTTGTTTGAATCTGGTTAGTTTCTCCAAAACTAAATTACTGCATACAGAAACCATAAATGGGGGAGCAGTAGGTCCTGTCTAAGCTCCCTGAGGAGACGGTATGTGATCTTTACGCCCAAATGGGGACATTTTTGATGCTTTAGGTCAATCCTTAGCAATTCACAGCTTTAGACCTATGGATCGGGGTGATTCAGTTGTCAGTTTAAGAGCCATCCATCAGCTGCAGTCTCATAAACCCAGGATAACTCTGGTCCAGCCTCCTGCTCAAAGCAGGGACAGCTTGGGATCAGACCAGGTTGCTCAGGGTGGTTGCAGCTGAGTGTTGAGGCCTCCAAAGACAGAGGTTGCTTTGCAGCCCCGGAACTCCGTGATCTCTGGTCACCTGAGGAGCCTCCTGCTCTCTTTTGTTACAGAATGAAGAGGAGGAAATCAAGCTGGAGATAAATATGCTGAAAAAGTACTCCCATCACCGGAATATTGCTACTTATTATGGTGCTTTTGTAAAGAAAAGTCCTGCAGGCCAAGACGATCAGCTCTGGGTAAGTGTTTAGTGCCATTTCTGTTCAGCAGATTTACAGCTCCTTCTGCAGAGCTCCAGTGTGCTTGGCTTGGACTCTGTCTCAGTGAAGCTCTGAAGTCATTGTTCTGAAGAATAACATATAAAAGAGAAAAATTGCTCCTCCCTAGACATCTTCCATCCCCTATGATTTCCTTTGAGGATGGGCATAAAGTATGTTACGGTTCTTATGACTTGTGCTGTCTGATTCTGATTTGTTGCTTGAGTCTCTTTTTTTCCAAATTAAACACTTCTGTATTTTTTTTAACTAAAGTGAAAGAGCTTGGCCTTTTCCACTCCTCTCCTTTTTCTTGTTGCTTTCCTCTCCTTTTTTCAGATGGAAAATAAAAAAGGAAACAGAGGAATTAGCAATAAAGCAAGGAAGAATAATGAATCCTCCAAATTTTTGGCTGCAAGATTTTTGAAACTCTGCAGCAAAATGAGGCATTTCAAATTTAAAAAAATTCCCATGTTTTTCAGTGCTGTTAGCTCTTGCTTTTCTGATTTTGCAGTTTATATATTAAAAAACCTCCTACCTATAACCTGCAATAGAGAGAAGCAGTACTGAGGTTTTGTGTTTATTCAGCAATGTGTGTGATTCAGGAAGCGAGATTTTTGAGTCACTTGGCATCTGGGAAGGCCACGTGTAGTTTGCCACGCCTGGGTTGTGGTGGAGGGGGTGTTTGCAGGTGTTACCTCTGCTGGCTCCTGGCAGAGCTGTGGTGAAGGTGCCCTGTGTTTTTTGTCTCCCTGCAGCTGGTGATGGAGTACTGCGGTGCAGGCTCTGTCACTGACCTGGTAAAGAAGACAAAAGGGAACTGTTTCAAGGAAGACTGGATTGCTTACATCTGCAGAGAGGTTCTCAGGGTGAGTCCTGCCAGCAGAGCTTTGTTGCTCATTTGCAACAAAAAGGCCCTTCCAAGCCTTTGGTTGCTAAAATAGGTCACTAATGAGCATTATTGTTTAAAGGTTGTGATCCATGGGGCTCATGGGCTGTGGTCCTTGAGTTCAGAAGAGCCCTAAGAGCCAGCATGATGGCTGCTTGACATCCCATATTGTTGTAGTTAATCCCATTTTCTGTATGAAGAACAGAAAATTCCTGTTTCCTATGGCAAATAGCCATCTTCTGAAATTCCAGACACTAGGCATCTAGAAAAGTAAATAAATTTTCTGTTTTCAGTAAGTCTGTCCTCCACATCAGGAGACCTTACTACTCACTGCTTCAGCTGTTCATGCTGTGTAAGATCTTTCTGCTCATAATTCCTTTACCTGCACACACTCAGGGGTCTCTTTTCTGCACTATTAGAGGCAATGTTGACTAAACAGCATTCCAGAATCTTAAAGGTGGCCCTGCTGGGACAATATTCCCCAAGACAGTTCTTGGGGCTATATTTCATTCTATGCAGGCTTAGGGCTGCTTGCTTTTTTTTTTTTTTTTCCTGCAAAGTATAGAGGATAAAACAATTCCCAAGTGTAATCTAGTGAACTAGCCTGGAAAAAAAATATGATGTTGGAGCCAGTCATTCTAAATTCAAAACCCATTACAGAGTTACTGATCCATCTTCCCTATAATGGAGTTTCACATCTTTTCTAAATAATGGTAAGATAAATGTGTGTTCTGGGAGTTGGAATTCAGATGGCATGCTGAAGTAATGCTTGAATAGGGGTAAAACTTTATTTCTGGGGCGTAGGATTTGAGAAACATGCTCAGTAGAGAACACTGGCCGTCTTACAGGGATTTGGCACTAGCCTGCAGATTATAATAATTATATTTGGAGAGAGTGGGGGGGAGCTCTTCTGTGAAAGAAAAAAACTCTAATGGTGTGGTCAGGTTGCTCCTCATTGGTGTGGCTGTAATATCTGTTAAAGCAACTGATGTTAAAACATTTGGTTTATGCTCATGAGACTGAAAACTGTAGCAGCATGTTGGTAAAAGCCAGAGACTGGGTTTAATGGTGCTTGTTTCAAAACAGAATGGCCCAGTTGCATGTGGGCTGACAACGTTTCTTTCTGGAAAATTTACAAGCTGGGTGGAAGCTCTGTTTGAAACCATTAATATTAGAGAGGTTAAATGTTTTGAGTGAAGCATCCCTGGATTACTGTAGTGGATTATTTCAGCATGTTCCTTTATAGCTCTGCTAGTTCAGCCATGGGCAGTTCTGAAGTGAAGGAGGAGATAGCAAATGTTAGCTGGTTGAAAACAATGTTGGCTGCATTCAATAAGAGGTCTGACATGGTATTTTTAACTTTCTCTAGTCCACTTGCCATTGAATTTACCATTTTGCTGAATGGAAAATTTAAGCCACTGTGCCCAGCCAGCTGCTGTCTCTGGTCCTCAGAGAGAGCATTCTGCTTGGCTCTTTTTCTCCTTTGTTAGCTTTTAGCATATAGTGCTAGGAGCATCCTTTGATCCTGAGACAGAAATGTAAAATATTGCTACCTTGTTGTCTTCACACTTGACTTGAGAGATGCTCCCCTACTGTCAGGCCTGTGGTGAAGAAGACAAGCAAACTTGTGGTTGCTGCCCTCTCTCCTCCCCAAAAATGGGATCTTCACATCTAAAGGACTTTCCTTATGAATAAAGTCTGAAAAGGATCAAAGTGTGAAAACTCAACAGTGCCACATTCATGGTAATGTTTGGAAGAAAGAGTAAGGAAAGTCTGGTTTTCTTTTAGGGTTTGGCACATCTTCATGCTCACCATGTCATCCATCGAGACATTAAAGGTCAAAATGTTCTTCTGACAGAAAATGCAGAAGTAAAATTGGGTAAGTTTCCGTAAATGTGTGCTAGGAACCTGTTTGTTAAAAGTTAAGATTTTCGTCTTGTCTCAGAAAGAACTTTCAGTAGCCTAAGAGCAGCAAATGTGCCAAGTATCATTAGTGCTTGTGCTTAGAAGGTGACTACCATGTAGAAAGGGCTGCAGATGTGACGTGTTCTGCAAGGATGTCACTCACAGCCTGTGGAGAATACAGTCAAACACAGAACCTGTCCAGTAAGTCACTGCACCATCAGGCCTTCACAGGGGATCCTGGCATGCAAAAGACTTCCAAAGTAAAAAAGTTGGGGTAACAAATTTCTCTAAGGGAAGTGATCTTAGAGATTTTCATGAATCTGACAATAGGTGAAATTACTCATGGATAAGGGCTACCACTGAACCAACAGTCATCTCTCAAGAAAGTTGGGAGAGTTTACTCATTTCCTTTTATTGCTGTGATACGCCAGTGTTGACAACTTCTGACTTCCTAAAACTAAACTCAAGTACGTATCTCTCTTGAGGAGGGCATGTCTTTCATGTTTTGGAAAGACATCACAGAACACAGGGCAGTGTTTTAAAGGAGCAGTCTCAAGGGAAGCACTTCTCTTATTTGTGATGATCTTTGTAGTCCCTCTCTCTTTAGCTGAAAAAATTCACTGTAGAGTTAGAAAACAACAAATAATTAACATGGCTTGTGGATATGGGGTAGGATGTTTGCTTGGAGCAAGTAAAAATCAGTACCTTAAATCTCGTTATGTTGTAACCCTTGTGGGCGAAAACCTGGCTTCACTGAAGTCACAGGGGGTTTTGCTGTCATATTAAATGAAGGCAGGATTTTGCTTGTAGTCTCTAAATCATATGTACTAGTTGTTAACTGTTCCTTCTTAAAACAGGTGAGATGGGGGTGTTGTGTGCGTTTATAGTCTTGTGTAGTTGCTAGTCCCAACATCCTTCACACGGTTGACAAAAAAGTTAAACCTTTCTAACTAAGGGTAAAGATGAAACAGATTTACTAATTATAATGGCTTAAAAAAAAAATAAGTTGTTTCCAGAGAAGTACAGCTCATGTATCTTAAGGAAAACATCTAGAAAGCCAAGAGGTTCTCGATCCAATTCTATTCCACTTCAGTGTAAGAGCGTGCAATTCCCATAAGAAGCACAGAGCACATGATGATCCCAAGGGTCAGATCCACCTTCTTCTTGGAGAAGGTTTGCTAAGCAGGCATGTGAAATCACAGTGGTACAAATGATTGGGTGTGCAGATGATCTGTAATGTGGCAACATAAATGAGAAAATCTGCTCGTTGATGGTAACCACGGGGCTGTCTCAGTCCTTCCCTTTCCCTCTTCCTTTGTCTCCTCTGTGAATACTCCAGTGCTGTGTCCAGTGGATCCAATTAGTGCATCTCAGGGGTTTGATTGAAGAAAATACAATCACATAGTTAATGGTTGTATGGACACTTTTCATATTTGAACAAAGCCATTTTGCTATCAGTCCTGTTGGAAGTAACACCCTTTTCAGCACAGAGAACCACACAATTCTCTTGTTATAATGATCTAAGATGAGACTAAAGTAGACTTTCCAGCTTGTTCTAAGATACTGTGTGAATGTAGGGAAGGATTTATTCCAGACACCTCAAAATGAAGTGATATGGTGGTTCTTTCCAGCTTTCACAAGTGGCCACATTAGACACATCCAAATTTGCCTTGTCTGTAGGTACTATTTTTTCTTTCAGACACTAGTTCAAGACCTTGAGTTCTAGTTAATGTACCATTTAAATTAAGCAGAAATCATTCTCTGATGTCTTCTAGAGCAATGCATGTTGCTGTAACCCACAGATTTAACCNATATGGTGGTTCTTTCCAGCTTTCACAAGTGGCCACATTAGACACATCCAAATTTGCCTTGTCTGTAGGTACTATTTTTTCTTTCAGACACTAGTTCAAGACCTTGAGTTCTAGTTAATGTACCATTTAAATTAAGCAGAAATCATTCTCTGACGTCTTCTAGAGCAATGCATGTTGCTGTAACCCACCTGGCAGATTTAACCTGCTGCTTATTTGATCCTTCTGTGAAAAAGAAGGGGAGGGGAAAAAAAGTCAGTTAAATTTCAACTCTTGGACAAGATATGCTGGAGGATCTCAGATTTCATATGCCTTGTTTGGTGTTCTAACCAGTATGGAATGAACCAGGCTCATGCTCTGCCATGTGAATACAACTCTTCACTGCAAATTTCTCTGCTTGGCTTTTCAGTGGATTTTGGTGTAAGTGCTCAGCTGGACAGGACTATTGGGAGAAGAAACACATTTATTGGCACCCCGTACTGGATGGCACCTGAGGTCATTGCTTGTGAGGAGAACCCAGACTCCACGTATGATTACAGAGTAAGTGTAAACTCTGCATAAAGTAAGAAAATGTGCAGGTTGTTGCTGAAATCCTGCTCATTTGAAAAGTTCAAACTTCCTGCCTTTTAAACCACAAAAATACTAGATCTGTACAAATAGAAGTATTTGTAATATATGAGTGGAGGCTCTTTTAAATTTAAGAGTGGAGTTTCACTATGAGTACTTTTTGTGAATTGTTAATACACATGAAATATACTTTCATGAACTTCTCTGCAATGAAAAGTACTAATATGTGGAGGTTACAGATCTGGATAGAAAAGAAAGAGACATAAATTCCAAAGGAATACTTGAAGTAGTGTAATATTAATATAGCAAGTTACTGCATTTTGTGAAAGAGCTATTTTGCTCTGTACTCAGCCGTGAATCCTGAGTTAATTGGCACTAATTAGTATCCCTTTGCTCATTTATGAGCATGTGATTGCAAGAGGTTTCCTATCCCAGAATGATTTCTGGTCATTGGCAGAGTGGCTGAGGTGAGAAGGCACAGAATTCCTGTGACCACTGCCTCTTGTCCTTACCATGCAGCTTGTGTTCCAGGGATGGCTTTCTGAGCAGGTATCTTCTGGGCGACCCTGCAGTCCCTCTCTTAGTTCAGGTGCTCTCTCCATCGCCACTCTGCACCTCTCCTGCCAGTTGTGACTTCAGAAATATCCATGAGAAGAGCCTGTTGTTGCTTCCATGTCCTGGTGATTCAGAGGCTTGCTGAGACCTTCTGTGCTGCACTGGCAGAGTGAGGTCATGCTGTGTGTGTCAGTCATGACCAAAGAATGCTCCTGGATTTTATTTTTCGTGCCATGCCAATCTTCTGCTGGAGCCCCAAGAAGTTAATCTCTTGTCTTCATTTCTTGTCCCCAGTCAGTTTCCTTCTCAGAACGTGTACTTACCAGAAGATACAATCATAAAGAACATTCATCCCTAATTCTTGAGGTTTCTTTGCCTTCAGTAATAATCCCAGTTTGTGTGCTTCCAGATAGGTTCTGCAGATGGTAGTTAAAAACTGATCATCAGAGGGTTTTGGAAGCACTTATGCAAACAGTGCTCTGACTCAGAAGGTGGCACAGGGCTGGTCTTTTCCACAGAGGTTTACAGCTGATAGGATGAGCAAAGTAGCAGGAAGCCACTCTGTAACCTCTTGTTCTTCAAAAAAACCCAAAACAAAGAAAGAAAGAAAATGAGTGAAAATATACCTACATAAATATGTATGTATGCACACTGAGCTTTACAAACACTGCTGTCATCCTCCCTTACACCTGTCTGCCTCTCATACTTTGGAACTCCAAACCAAAATTCCTTGTAGCCTGGATGTTGCTCTCATTGTCCTCAAAACCTGCAGTACTACCCCCTGAAGACTCTTTTAATTTTCAGTCATTTACTTAATAACAAGTCAGGATCATGAATCTATGAAGTTCCCACCAGTTTTGTTGCTAAGTCCCTCCACAAACTGTGCTGTGAACAGGCTTTCAGCTTGTGTAAAGAGTTCAGAGCAGCTGGACTGAGAAGGCTCTGTTGATAAAATTAGAGTTAGTTAAAGTGCTGGGCTGGGTATGAGCTGCTATTGATGTAATGGCTTTTTCCTTCTAATTTTTGAAGGTTTGTTTTCTGTCACTCTGTTTTTTAGATGAGCTTTGGAAAAGCTCTGCCAGAAGCTCTGCTTTGGTCACGTGCCTCTCATTTGGCTACATCTAGACGCAAAAAATAGTGAAATAATGCACGTGATTAATCAAGTGGAAACCTGTGAAGTTTTTACAGCCACTCGTGGTGTTTGTGATTTACCTTCCACGTTCAAAACCTGGCCCTTGGCATCCAGATCAGCTGATAAAGGGAACTCCACTCTGTGAACTGAGCTGAGCATGCACTGCAGCATAAATCTGACTGCATGCTGTACTCTCATGGGCCCAAAAACTTGTGACTGGAGACTTTGTAGACAGAAAAAATCAGACCCCAAGGCCTGACTGTAATTCTTGTTCCATCAGTGTAGGAACTCAGCAGTGACTGCTCTGAAATAAGCATTAAGACCAAGAATTTTTTTTGGCCAGAAGGAGAAGAGTGAGGCACTGCTGTGTCTCGCTGCCTCATGAAAACAGATTTAAGACATATATTTAAACAGTGCCTGCTATATTCTGGCTCTTGTTTTTTGAATGCAGAAGGTCTGCATTTTGGGGCTGGCTGCTTAAATGATGAATCAGCTGTTCAGAGGTGCATGGGAAATGGGAAGCTTCTGGCTATTAGCACGTTTCCTAAAAGCTCAGTAGGGAGTGGGAGGGAGCAGAATATATGTCACTCCAAGTAAAACAACATGATCCAGGAGAGATCTAGGGAAACTAAAAAACCCCAAAAAAAAACCCAGAAAAAACCAAACAAACAAGCTTGAATGCTGCAACATGCATTGTTTCTTTTCCTGCAGAGTGACCTGTGGTCTCTGGGAATCACTGCTATTGAAATGGCTGAAGGAGCTCCTCGTAAGTGATTTGGTACAAAGGTGGGGGTGTTCTGTGTTAAAATAGCTCACGCTTGGGTAAGGCACAGAGGTACAAAATTACGGTTTTGGCTGTACCTTTAAAAATAATCTAAGACTTCTTCTCATTTGGACTCTTGCTTTCCTCTTCCTTTTAGACTCTTTCAGTCTTTATTTTGTTTCCCTGCCTTCATTTTTTGGGGTAACGATTTTTTTTTTTTTCTTAGAGCTCTTGTTAGCATCCCTTTGTTGATCACTGCCTGTGGATACTGATAAGCAGAAAACATTGACAGGAGTGGCTTTGGGTTTAGGTCACTAAAAAAACTTACGACAGTGGGATAAGGTGTGCCTAATTGTTATATTTTTATTCTGAAACGGACTTGATTCTCACAGATTTGGGGATTAATACAGTGTTTGCTCACATGTGATGCCTTAGGTCCGTGACCACATTCCCAACCTGACAGCAGACTGCCGTGGTTTCACAGCCAGCTGCCCCCTCACTCCCCCAGAGACTCTCTTGCAGCGTTGGGCAGAGGTCTGAGGGTGCAAAGTCCTGGTGGGTTTTTGTTGCCATGGAGGGCGGGTGGCTTTGCCCCAGCCCCTGCAGAGCAGATGTGCTGTGAGGGTGTGCTCGGTCACTGCCGAGAGCACAGGGATGAAATCAGTCCTGCTCTGGCCTGAGCCTGCGAGCACGTAGGCTGTGTTTTTAAACAACACACTTGGCTGTTCTCCCATCAGACTTGGTTTTCAGCAGGAGCCAGCTGCAGTTCAGGAGCACTTTCAGACCCTGTGCTTTATGCTGACTGAAGCTTAGTCCTGGGACACCAGTCCATGGGGAGTTTTCTTTGGGACAAACTTCGTAACTGCATGCCAGTGCCTCATGCTACTTATATTTGATGTTTTCCCTAGTTTTGACAGGGAGATGCTGTGGATTATATTCTGTTGTCTTGTGTGTTGTTAACTGTAGTACCACAGTGTCTGGGACCCAGAGGTAGAAACCAGACTTCTTCTGCCCTATTTCCTCTGTATCACATACTATTGAACATAAAAAGGAAAAAGTCAAAACCAGAACCCAAATGTGAGAAATGGTGGCAGGTGAATGCAGGCAGAGAAATTAACAGAAGGCAGGGAAGGCTTTACCAGAGCACAGTCTTCTCACTTCTACTAGCTCTGTAATGCTGTAAGTCCATTCCTGTTAAGAGCATCACTGCTGAACACCTAAATATCGTAAGAAATCAGCCTCCATGTAGTTCAGTTGTTGTTCAGTAGCTGTGCTTGGTGAAGGAAGACCTTTGACCATCAATGTTTCTCCGTGACAGGTGGAGCACACTCATAATTCCACACAGAATGCCTGGGATAGATGAGATGTGACTGTATTTACTGTCTGCAGAGTTCCTCATAGCTTCAGCTTTCCACAACAGTAGCCCTAATGAGAAGTACAGTGGGCTGGAGAGAAAGTAGCATCTGAATACAAGAGTAGAATCTGTGGCAGATTGGCTGATAATGGTGCTTCCACTCTGGGAGCACAGGAGGGACGAAATGTGTGCTCAGTCATTCCACTCTGTGCCCAGGTGCAGGTTATCAGCTCTGTGCTTTTTATCAGGTTTTCTTCAACCTGAGTTTTCTCATGTGCCTTGAACAATGTAGCAAAGAGTTTGGTTAAAATGGAGCTTACCATTTATCTGAACCAGAAGCCAGATAACTAGATAAGTATTTCAACCTCAGCTTTAGCTTCTGTTTATGGGAAAACATGCTTTTGTGCACGGGAAAGGTGAGTTTTTTATGTCCTTCCTAAGCTGTATATATAGAAAATGCGAAAAAAGGTTGTTCTTGCCTTGCAGCCTTTCTTACGAATTTCTTTTAGCTGGAAATTGCTGTGTACTCAGAGACTTGATTCCTTGCCTGTAGTGTGGATTTGGTTGACTCCTGGTGGAGTTCTGGGGCGGATGCTGTGGTGTTGGAAGTGTGGGTGTTTGGAAGTGGGAAGTGAGGTCATGGGGAGGACATGCACCCTTCAATAAACTGTGGTTTCCTTTGCAGCCCTGTGTGACATGCATCCCATGAGAGCACTCTTCCTTATCCCGCGGAACCCACCCCCAAAGCTGAAATCCAGAAAATGGTAAAGAGATGTGTAAAAAAACCTGTATTTTTGCTGCATTTGGCTTAGGAAGATATTTAGCTCTCTTGTACAGAGACAATGAATTTGTTAAATCTTGCAGTAGTCTTAGGAAGTGGTTCATAGGCTGTTGCTAGTGCTGGATTAAGCCTGAGGGCAGATGTAGTTTACCTTTGGGAAGGAACATCTTTCTTTTGAAATCTGCCTAAACTGTGGCAGTTGTTTCATTCCAGTGTCTGTGGCTGGCATTGCAGGATAAGGAAGGAAGGCTTAGATGGGCTGCTTGGGGTCAGTGCTGTGTCAGAAGAGTACATGGACATAGTGGGGCTAATGGCAGCCACCTGCCCTACAGAGAATTACACGGTCTTTTAAATTAAGATAATAAAGAAAATCTCCACCATATCAAGAGGTTAGGGGTATTGTTGAAAGGCTTGTGTTGGCCAGGCTGTGGTTTTGTTGATCAGGATGTAAATTCAAGGTAACAGCTTCTCTGAGAGGGTGATGGGGTGGAGTTTCCCGTGTTCACCTTTAGCCCTGTGCTGCTCCCAGGAGTCACACTTGTGGCAGAGCTCAGATTGTCTCACACAGTTCCAGAGTGAAAGGAAAATTGAAAATTTAGTGCTTTCCACCACTCAGGTGGTGCTTGGCCCACAGGTTGAAAAGGATTATTGGTTCTCCTCCACTGTTCTGTATTTTTCAGGTCAAAGAAGTTCCTAAACTTTGTTGAAAGCTGCCTTGTAAAACATTATTTGCATCGTCCGTCCACGGAGACCTTGCTGAAGCATTCTTTCATCCGAGACATGCAGAACGAGCGGCAAGTGCGCATCATGCTGAAGGATCACCTGGACAGGACCAGGAAGAAAAAAGGAGAAAAGGGTAACATGGCAAAAACAAAATAAAAGGCAATTCAGGAGAGCAGGTCCTCTTTGGGTTTTGGCAGCAGAGCACAAGGCAGACGCAAGTGAATAGTAGAACCAGGAAAACTGAGAAAGTGCTTTTCTTGATGGTGGTGGGGCCATTTTGGAGATCTCTGTGTCAAATCCTGGATCCTTAGTAGTGTTTAAGTGCTAAAGTCCTTGGAAGCTGATTAATTGACTGAGTCACTGAGAGCAACCCCAGTACTAGTGGGGAGTGAGGACTCCAAGTCAAGTCTCAGTCTCTACCTCCTTGAGCAGTGCTGCACAAGCGTTTCCTGGTCTCCTAGTTCATACTTCTGCCCCAGATCCATTTGATTTACCTGTTGGATCACCATTTAATTTTATCTCGTGAGTTCTTTGGGGAGGCAAAGGAGGGGAGAATGGTGTGAAATTGTCAGACTATACATTTCAAAATAGTAACTTCAAAAAATGAAGTCCCAGTTTAGCATGTAATACAGCCAACAATGCAGGGTAGGACCAGTCTGAAATCATCCTGTAAAAACTGCTTTCATGTTAGTCTGGAAGAGAACTTTAAAACTATGGCTCAGCTTTTGAAACTTCGTGCTAAAGCTAGTATTAGGGGTTTTTTTCTTTTTTTACTTAATTATTTACTTTGATACCAAAGGAAACCTGAAATTACTGAAGGCCTCAGCATAGCCATGACACAGGTGTAGAGCAGCAGAGCAGGACAGTACAAGCTTTTATGTCCTATCTAAATGTCTTTTTGAAGAACCCCTTTTCTGGTGGTGCTGTGGGGGTTGGGTTTCTCTGTGGGTTTAGCCTAATTTGTTTCAGATTGTGGAAGTAGGTTAGTTTTGCAAAACCAATACAGTCAGTCACGGGAAAAGATGGGTGTGTGTTAACGGGCTGCCCTGAATCATTATCTGAACTAGATTTTGAATTATGTACATGGATATTTTGCTTCCCCTCAGCCTCCCAGTACAACCTGTGACTTTTAAATTCCAGTTCCTGCTTAGCCTGTAGTTCAGGCTGACTGCTCATAAACAAAGTTCAAGATCATGTCTTAAATAACAGCATCCTCCTCTGGCGTTTGTTTGTTCTCTTTTTTAGAAGAAACGGACTATGATTACAGTGGAAGTGAGGAGGAAGATGATGAGCTGAATGAAGATGAAGGAGAACCAAGGTTAGTTTTATTACTGAAACAGAAAATGTCACTGCCCAAGCTGTTCTCATTGAAGGCAGCTCTCCTCAGCCTGGCTTTTTTAACTTGCTCTGAATCCCTAATCTCCTGGGTCCCCTTCGGTAGCTTTAATTGTTTCGTAGCTGTCAAACATAACTGCTGAGTATAAAGTGTCTGTAATAAGCTGCTGCTTTAGTTCCCCTGCAGTAGTGGGGAAACTCTCAAGGAAAGGACCCAATAATCTGCTTCAGGCTGCTTTGTGGCACAGCAAGCGTGGCTGCAGAGTCCACGTGCTGGAGATACATCGTAATTTGCTAACACAACAAGCAATTCTCAACGCACCTCACATTCTCTCTTTAATGCGGTGTTTTGCCGCGTAGAAACCTCCTCTGTGTTTCAGCTCCATAGTTAACCTCCCGGGGGAGTCGACTCTGCGCCGTGAGTTCCTGCGGCTGCAGCAGGAGAACAAGAACCGTTGTGACCCCCATCGGCAGCAGCAGCAGCTGAAGGACCAGGAGAGATACAAGAAGCAGCTGCTGACGGAGCGGCAGAAGCGCATCGAGCAGCAGAAGGAGCAGAGGAGGAGGCTGGAGGATGTAGGGGCTGGCTTGTGTTGTTATTCCGTGTCTCATCACAAATAAAAAACGCGCCTGTAGCGAGTAGGCTTTGAAAGGCAAGGGGGCTGTGTTAAATTGTCAGCACAACCTGGGCTGTAGTCTTCCACCTTGGGAGAACTGTGTCACTTTTGAACACGGTGATTTTAGATGGGCTCCGTCCTTTTCCTGCTGATAACCTGCCCTGAACTCTGTGAGCAGTAGAGTAAGAGCATTTTGCTGGAGTTAGTTTGGTGGTGGTAGGCCAGGCAGATGGGATGAGAGATCCCCATTCCTTCCTCACATGCATTTCCCAGTTTGGAGTCTGTTGGTCTGGTCCAGCGTCTTGGCCCTGCTTTTGTTTAAGATACTAAAAGACAGCTGCTTGCCTTTTCAGCTGCCTGACACACTGTGGTGTAAGAGGCAGTGCTAAATCGTGGAATCACAGAGCCATTAATGTTGGAAGAGTCCTCTAGGATCCAGTCCAGCTGTTAAGCCAGCACTGACATGTCCACCACTAAACCTGGGTCCTAAGTGCCACATCCACATATTTTTGGAACACTTGGAGGAATAGTGATCCCAACACTTCCTTGGGCAGTCTGTTCCAATGCCTGACCTCCTGAGTGCTGCTCCAGGAATAAAAAACCTTCCTTCTTGAAGTGTCGAGAAGACATTTGTCATTAGATCATTGCCAGCTGTCAGGGAGATCTCATGTGCCTGCATAAATGACTGATCTGCCCTTGGCTGCCAAAAAGGCAGAGGTTTCACTTCAGGTTTGGCAGTCGTGGTGGTGGCAGCTTGTCCCTGCCTGCTTCTGCTGCGTGGTGTGTTGGGTGTCCCCCCTTAGTGACTGCAGAGCAGGAAATGGGCCTTGTGATTAATGAGCACTGCCGTCAGTAATTGGGGGGTACAAAAGCAAAGTAAAACGAGCAGTGTTATTCCCTGGCTCTTTTCCAGCACCAGAGGCGAGAGCAGGAGCTACGAAGGCAGCTGGAGTGTGAGCAGAGGTGGCCAGAGGCAAAGGTCGGCCAGAGGAAAGAGGAAAGAAGTAAAGAAGACAAAAGGGCTGTGGAAGATGAACACTTCATTGTAGATGGACAGATGAAATTAGAAAAGAAGCAGGTACGAAGAGGGTGTTTGCTGACAGCAGTTTGCAGCTCCCTGTTCTTGTATTTGATTTCCTTCTCAGTTCCCTCAGGGTGTTCCCATCCTCTGAGTCATGGACCAGAGAGACTTCACTAATGCATTTACTGCCTCTTGTTCTCAGATTCATCCTTCCTTTGAGTTAACTTAGATGTTACTGTGTCACCCTCCCTATCCACAGCAAGGACACTGCCTCTCCCACTTCTGTCCCTGCTCTTTCTCTGTGCTGAAATGGTCTTCAGTCTGATTTAAAATTCCTTTACCCTGAAAGCTTTCAGCATCAGCTAGATGTGAGCTTAAGTCTCCAGTCTCCATTTTGTATTCAGGTTGTAACCAAGACAGTTTCTTTTTCACGAAAACAATGAAGAAGAGGTTGGTTTTAATGCTGAACTCCCATTATCAAGTCTGTCACCTAGGCCACAAGGTTTTTTCTAATGTTTCAGTTGCAATTGATTTGTAATCAAACAAAGGAGTGTTTGGTTAAAGACCTCTAGTTTTAGTAAAAGTAAAAAGAAGAAATACCATTTTCTGACGTGCTGTCTAAAAAGCCAAACAGTGTTTGATGTCACTTTATTTTTCCTGTTGCTGGGGGTTCTGATTCTTCTGTCAGGCCTGCTGGAATTGTGGTCACTGTGTTCTTTGAAAAGCCAGAACTTCCAACAGGCAACTTGGTTGTCCTCCGAGGCATTGCTGTCTCTGAGGTTCACCACTCTCTGCTTTCAGAAGATGGAAGATGTGCAGCACAACAGGAGGGTGCATCGAACTCTCCCCAAAGATCAGACACAGCTGCTGTCTCTCCAGCATGACCACAAGCAGAAGAAGAAGGAGCCTTCCAAGAGTTCAATTGCACCAGTGCATCCTCCATCAAGCAGCACGAGCAAAGAGGTACTGTCTTGGTCAGGGCAGCATTTTGGTGCTTTTGCAGTTTATGATGCTGTGGGAAAGCTGGAGCAGAGAGCAAACTGATCTTTAACCCTACATCTGGAGCTTGACCTGTGTCTTGCTACTCATTTATGCTACAGTCTTTGGTTTCCATTAATAAGCAGAGGGTAAGGGAAAGGAAGAATTGTTCTGTCACTTCTACTTGAGATCAGAGAAGGGTTTGACTGGTGAATGGGGAAATGAGGTTCTTCTTGTCAAGTAGGTGTCATTCCCTTGTCTTCCAAAGAGGAATGAAATAAGGTAATACCATCTGAGGTTTAATAGAGGTCTTTGGCTGCTGTTAGAGTTCACAAAACTGGCCCAGGCACAGAACAGCATCTTGCCTCCTGAGCAGAGATCTCTGTGCCCCAGCATCAGGCTGTGATGCCTTTTCTTGTTTATTATGTCCCAGGATAAGACTTGATGGATCAGGGATAGCCACATATGGTCAGTCGTGTACTAAGAGTTGTAATCCATTTTCCTCCTTCACTAGCTCTGACAGTATTTCTGCCCACCAGCTTGTCCTACTTACTGTCATCTTATTGTGAAAAGCTGTAGGTCCATTTCCATGTGCTATCTCCTCATGCCTAGCATGCTTATTTTGTTTTTTTAATGTAATTCCAACTGGTGAACTCAGTTTGGCAGCTGGTGTGATTTGTTATGTCATTAAAGCCTGGGTCAAAAATCTCAGCAGCTCACAGGTGCCTCCTCAGGAGAAAAGTGGATGTGATGTTCTCTGCAGCCATGGCAAAGTATCTTCCCAAAATGCCCAAGCAGAGGCATGAGGAGAGCTGATGCACGTGTATGTAGGAGCAAGGCAGAGTGCTGCTTCTGAGCACCTTGCTGCTGTCTTTAAGGACATGTCATCTTTGTCACCTTTCTGTGTGTATGTTCTGCAACTACATCCCTGAGCTGAAGTGTCCTGTGTTGATAAATTGTCAAATGAAACTGCTAGGATTGTTGAAAGGATGCATTTCATTAGCTGAGTAGAGTTTGCAAACAGCTACGCAGCAACGTGAAATCAGGAAAACAAAAGATGTTAAGCTCCTTGTCAGAGGAGCAGTTTGCGAAAACAGGAGAGTAATTCTCTTTGAAGTACAACTTAGCTGTCAAAACAACAAATGCCCTGGCTCCAAAGGCTTTATTGTAGTGACTGATTAAACAAATCGTTACTGAAATTTGAATGAACTACTCTTGAAATCAGTTTTTGTCTGATGGTGGAGGGCTGGGTCTTATTCCAGCTGAGGAGTAAATTGAGTGTGGACAGAGCAGTAGGCTGCTTTTGCTAAATACACAACATCAAAGTCAATAGAAGAGCTTTGCCTTTGCTAGGCCTTTAATGGGTGAAAATGCAACTCAGATGATTAATTTATTTTCTACTTCATTGTAGTTAGAAGACAAAAACCAACAGAATACTGTCTTAGATACTCATCTCTGGTTTTGGCATGTGTTTTGTAAATGACTCCTTTATAGCAGAATTGAATGTATTACAGAATTTAGTGTTCAGTCACTGTTAACTCTTAATTTAGTGGTGAAACACAGTATCATTAATTGCAGATAAAGTGCTGCCTGCTTTTTAGGTTCACAACATGAGGCTTTTGTCATTATGGCTACCATAAGGTATTGTACAATATTACTTAATCTCAGAACTTCTTGAAAGTCACAGATCCTTCCACTAAACTCATAATTGGTGGTACAGGGTTGCATTTTTTTGGTTGAGACTTTTTTTGTCAGCAGACCTAACTATTCACAAAGATTTAAAAATCCTTTAAAGTTGTAACTGTTTTTAACAGTGATAAGTCAGTGATTTTGTTCCTGTTGACATTGATCTTCTCCAGTTCATTAGGCAGAGAGATGTTAGTTCCTCTGTGGGAGGGACCTACACAGGGAGAGTGGACTACTCCACAGTGTTTGTGTACTTTTTGGGGCTCAGTGGCATTTCCAGGACCAATCACTGATACACAGAGACTTGAGAATTATTGTTGCATTGAGACATTAAAAACAAAGAAAGAAAAAACCCTAAAGGCCTCTAAACCTCAGGTTTAGTGTTTGGAAGTTCCTTGTCTTTGCCATTGTGCTCACCCTGTCACCGGCAGGTCAGGACAGTTTTCCCCTGCACGTCTGTGCCCAGATGTGAACTCTCTCTGTGCTGTACCTGCTCCCACCAGCACCAGAGGGAAGGAGCTGAGAGGCAAAGACTCCAGGCTCGGGTTGACACTGCACTGGTGCTGGCATCACTTCTGGGAGCCCAGAGTGTCACTGCATGAGTTTGCATCTGGATCATAAAGCACTGCATGCAAGCTCCCCCTGGGCACAGACCTGGTGGGTGAATTATCATATCAAGCTTTTACATCTTCTTTCTGCTTATTGTAAAATTTGCCTTTCATTATTAGGAGTTGCAGGTAATGAAAATGTGGCCTCAAGAGCATGTAATGAGTTCACTGGGGCTAGAATTTCATGGTGTTTGGCTGTGGTTGCTTGTTTTAATAAGGTTTTTTTAAGGTCTTGGTGTTCTTTTTTTCCACCAGTGGAGATCTGTGAGGCGAAGTGGAATAATTTTCCATGTCCTCAGCAGTTTCTAGGCTGTGTTAAGAATGTGCTTACCTTTCTGATTCAGGCACAAACATACAGATACAGTGAAAGATACCATTAAGAATGCCCACCCTGACACAGACAACTGGGTATTTTTATGGCATTAATCTCTGGTTTACTGTGTAGAGCTGTTTCTAGGCTGCTGAACCCAGAGGATGTGCTAAAGATTTACACTAGAGAATGGGCATTAGTCATGTTGAATGGAAT
Organism: Atrichornis clamosus; assembly: GCA_013400975.1. NCBI lineage: Eukaryota > Metazoa > Chordata > Aves > Passeriformes > Menuridae > Atrichornis > Atrichornis clamosus. The sequence goes on along the minus strand of WBMZ01013216.1, from coordinate 43,762 downwards.
TGGAAAGAGTAGTGGGGTCAAAACCACAGGATAAAGACTTTTGTAATGAGCACTGCCCTCAAGAAACGTATTACTTCTAGATCATGTTCCTCACTCTTTTCCACAGTACAAGTAACATATCAAAAGATAGAGTGTTAAAAGTGTTTTAAGGTAGAAAGCAGCTCGCAGTAATGTCAACGCTGTAGAAGGGCGTGATAAATGCACAGCAAAACAGGCTGAATGTTGTCAAAGATAAGTAAACACAGACAGATGATTCCTCCCAGCTAAAAAGCCAGCCTGCAGCAAAATCGATGGCCTAGAATACAGCAGATGGAAACTCAGGCCCTACTTGCTGCAGCTTGGAAACTTCATGGAGAAGGAGAGGGCTGCAAATGGAGAGGAAATAACGGTTTGTGCTGTGCCAGGGCTGTCCTCCTCGGTGGGAAGGTCCAACAGAGATGGTGTGCTCTGTGCTGCTGTGGGAGAGCACCCAGCCTGCAGAGCCTGGGGCTCAGTGTGCAACGTGCTGCTGCTCTTGTCCTTCCCAGGCCGAGGAGCTGACCAAGAGGAGCGACGGCGTCCAGCCCTCCCTGCAGTGTCCGGCGGCGCGGGGCCACGAGGCCGCCCCACACCACAGGATGGGATCCGGCAGCAGCTCCAGCCCCTGCACCCCCGCCCCACAGAGAGCCCTGGTAGTGCAGGTACTGCTGCCCCCGTGGGGAGGGGGGCCAAGGGGGGCAGTTCCTAAGCAGAACAACCCATTGCAGACGTAATGCCCTGCGCTTGTGGCACAAACGACTGAGGCCTGTGCAAACCGGCTCAGGGGACTTTTAGTGCCACCTCTGCTGCCGAGTTCTATATGGAGTTATACTCAACAGATCAGGGTTAGATAAGTTATTTTTTATACTTGGTGCTTGATTGCTTATTCCATGAAACTCCTCTTAGATGTTTCACCGAAAGACTGAGTGACTGTGCTCTTGCAGTCTCTGGATGATGTATTATTTATATGGTGCCATAAATGTATGTGGCATGTGACAAAACAAGTCTAAATCCAGAATTTTCGTAAGTGAAACCATGTAAACAAGCAAAATTTTTAGTGATCTTATGAAATAATCCAGAAGCATATGGAGACACAATAAGGAGCAATGCAGAGTCAGATTTTGCCTGTGGATTGAGCCCAGAGAGTCTGTGTCTTCAAACACTTCAGTATTAGACGTAGAAGTGGGATCTGAGCAGTATCTATACAGTGAAAGCACTCTGAACTTCTACGTTGGAATCCTTCTCTCAAAGCATGTTAGCTCTTGATATTTTTACCAGTTCTGGGAGAGGTGATTCAGAGTTCTCACAATGTGCCCAAAAATTGGGCTTCCTTTCAACGTCCTACTCTTACACAGTATAGGGGGGAAGTAGCTTAGACTGCAGGGGTTTTTTCTCCAGTCTCTTGTGAAAGGACTGTAAGCACCTGTGAGCAAAAGAAAAACAAAACAGCAAATGGAAATGGAATAAACTAAGTGTGAGCACAGCTCATTTAACCTGGATATCTCCGTGGCCGTGACCAGAGTAATCTTATTGCCTGTACATTTTACATAGCACTTACTTTTGCATTCATTCATCCCCTCAAAAAGGACATAACAGCCATAGCCCTTGCTTGATTCTTGGCAGCTCTCAGTTTCTGCTGGACTTCTGAATGCGTGGATAGATGGATGGATGGATGGATGGATGTACATACAACTTCTGATCCATCTCTCCAGTTGCTTCCGTGGGATTTAGCTAGTGCTACCCAGCGGAGAGTGGCGTTCAGATCAGGCTTGGACATGGTTTGTGTGCTGCTGTGGCATCTTGTGGCCTCATTTTCTTCTGCATTGGATCTTGGAGTAAAAGGGAGAGGGTCAGACTGCAGAAGAGGATGGGTTATTGGTTTCAGCTCTGCTGCTTTCAGAGCATGTTGAGCTGCCTCACTGCTGAGTCCAAGCAGCAGGCTGGACCTGTGTGCTTCTTTGAGGCTACCTGCAATTAAGGGTTATTACTATGAGATTTGGTTGTATTATCCCAGACTTTCCTTAAACTCATTGCTGGCCACTTGAATTTTGCTTGACATGATCTTCAAGTGAACGTCCTGCATGAAAGATCATGGAATCACAGGATGGTTTGGGTCAGAAGGGGCCTCTAAGGGTCACTTAGTCCAACCCCCTGCCAGGAGCAGGGGCATCTTCAACTAGATCACATTGCTCAGAGCCCCATCCAGCCTTGTCTTGAATGTTTCCAAAAATGGGGCGTCTGCATCCTCTCTGGGCAACCTCTTCCAGTCTTGCACCACCCTCATCGTAAAGAATTTGCCTTTACTTTCCTAAATTTCAGGGTCCCAACTTTACTCTTTGCCTGAGCCACGTCCCTCAGGGCTGTGAACTCCACCAGGATATGATCGCTGCAGCTGCCTCCAACCTTGACATCACCAATTAGCTCCCCTGTGTTGGTGACCCCCAGGTTCAGTATTGCATCCCACCTGGCAGGGCTTGCCTGTCACCTGGCTTAAAAAGGTATCTTCTGTGCATTCCAGGAGTCTGCTGCATTGCCTACAGCTCATACCTGCTTTTCCAGCAGATATCAGAGTGGTTGAAATTTCCCAGCAGGATATGGGGAAGCAGCTCTTCCCTGTACTGTGGTTTGTGCCCTGGAGTGAGTCTGGGAGGTGGATAATAGCTGGCTCTTAGTGTCTCTAAGTCAAAGCCTTCCTGTGCCTTTCCTGTCCAGGTTGCTTTACTGTTTGGTGATGATGGAAAAATCACCAGAGACAGATGTTGTGAGCGGAAAGGCCTCATTTCACCTGAAAGCTTTTAGCTGGAAAAATATTTATGTGTGTCTTCTCACATCCTTTTTCTCCAGGGCCTGTTTGTTGTTTCAAGTCACGAGTATTGGAAGTGGGCTAAGTTGATGGCCTGGCTTGTAGCATCAAATCACTGGAGAGCTGTTGCAAGGTCTACAAGAAGGACATTTGTATCTTAGCCTTGGGCAGAGGCTGACAGCTTCCCCGAGGCAAATATTTCAGCCCTGTAACAGCAGTGGGAATGTCCATCGTTTATTGCAGGGCATTTGGGATTCTGCAGGAACACAGTGGCTGTACAGAGGAGAGTCCTGCCCTGTTACGGTGCCACTCCCAGGATGAGAGGAGCCACATTCTGGCCTGGCTGCTTCCCCTGGGACAACTAATCATTCCTCTGCACCCTGTCAGTGCTCCCCTGTTTGGTAGCACCTTTCCCAGCTGCCAAGGGGAGTGGTGAGGAATGAAGCATTATTTACCAACTTCTGTCACATTCCTTGATGGAAACTACACTATAAAATATTTATGCTGTTTAGAGTGGTGGTGTTACTTAAGGATAATAGCAGCAAGTGATGTACAGTTGTTGCTGTGTGGTTTCACTCCCTGCTGGGAGGTGCCCTGGTGCCACGCACAAGGCAGAGCTCCAGCTGACAGTCCGTGTGGACAGGGAGAAGCCAATCTGTCCTCCTGCCTGCTGTGTTCACATGGAGACCACATGAACTTCAATGGGTAATTTATAAATCCCCTGAAGGGTTATTTTTCCCTTTGCTGGTTGGAAGGCACTGTTGATGCTAATAGCAGCATGTTTGGATATGCTGCCTGCATTAACTGGGTGAAGTGTTTAGGCAGTACAAGTGATGGCTCAGGTGACTAGTCACCTGGAGATTAAAAGACTCACAGCAATATACTTGTGAAGCTCAGTACGTGGGTGCCTTGTTGATTTAAAATAAAAGTGAACTGTGGAGTTAAAATGCAAGCTGAATTCATCACAGATGCTGCACTGAAGAACTTCCAGCCAGGTTTGTCAGAGAGGCATCATCTGTCATCACTGCTCTGCTCAGACAGAAATGGCTTCTTATTTTCAACAGTCATATTCTGTGAGATCTTGTGGCACATCCTGGTTGCCCAAATCTCTCAGAATTATTTCACTGGAAAACTTAACGCAGCTTCTGAGGTGAGAGGAGCATGATTTCTCAGTGCCTTACATCCTGTCTGTCTGTTGAGGAAAATGTGAGATATTACCTGTTCAGAGTGTACCATTTCCACCTGTTTTGTACCAGATTTGTGTTTGCTGCAGTACAGTAGCAGATCTGGCTCTCTGGTTGTGGTGGTGTGGGATGAGCTGTTCTCTGCCTGCAGAATTTCACAGAGGCTTCTTGAACAAAGTCAGAGTCTGATCTTCTGCCCAGCATCTCCTGCTGCCTGACTAGTGGAGAATTTCAGCTCTGAAATGAGCATAATCTGAAATGAACTCCATTTTTAATTAACTCTTGTGGTTTTCCTGTAGGATTTGCTAGGTAGATCTTCTCCATTGTCTGGAGTGATGTGATTGAATCAGAACAAGAAGACTAACAATATTACAAGAATTAGCTGTCTATAAAGACTGTACTAATATCCCAGAGCACATCTGCTCAGAAGTTTAAGAAATTCCTTTTCCTCGTGCTGTTTTGTAACAACGCTTGCACTTAACCTGTCTCCTCTGTGTAGATTCAGTTCAAATTAGTAACTCGGGCATCCTCCAAAAAAGCAGTGCAGCCTGTCTTTTTTAAAACTTCTTGCTTCTAAATGGTTTTTAACTAACTCTAGTAATGAATCTTTCGTGCTCTGTCGCCTTATGGTACCATGCCATGGATCAAAGTGTTCTTTTCCTTAGCTCTGTTACGTGTCCCTTTATGGTTTGAAGACACACAGTGGGTAACACTTCCTCTACCAGTGCTTTCTGTGCATGAGAAGGGCTGCTGTTCTTTAAGTATTACTTACAATGAAAACAATTTAAGGTTTGAGTCTTGATAGTTTAGAATCATTGTTAGGTGTTAGGAAAAAAAAATTTTTTTCCCTTTTCAAATGATACTGTCTGTAAAACTTAAGGGGAATATCAAACACTGATTTTGGGGTCTATGTGAGATGGTTTTGGCTTGCTGTGGAAGCAGGTGTCTGTTCCTGGCTGTACATGGAGCCACTGTACTGGTGCCTGTGCCCAGAGAAGCTGTGTGGGCACCAGCTGCAGAGTTTGGATTCACTCAGTCACTTTTATGACTCAGCAAAGCTCATCCATGCTTTTAAACACAAATAGTTTTCTGGTAATCTGCAGGAATCAAAAGCTGGAATTTAAGAAGAAATATATGTATCTTGTTGAAAAAGTGGCAAGGACAAGAAAATTCTCCTATATTCTGATAATAATACACTTGCTGTAAAACCTGTTTCTGTACCCACAATGAATCATTTCAAGGGAACACTTTGCTGCTCAAATAATTCTGGTTAACTAAAAACTATTATTTGTGACAATCATGTTGGACAAAAAGGTCGTTTTGACAAAATGACAGGACATAGATTATGAGATGTTATAACTGCTGAAAAAGCTATTTTCTTTAAAGAGAATCAACAAAACATATTGTTCCAAAAAGGCAGAAAAAGCACCTGAATAACTAAGTGAACTTCTCAGGTCTGGTTTTGACAGATGACTTTGCCATACTGGTCTGGGAGGTTGCCATAAGACATCTTTGACATCTTTAACTGGTTTTAGAATTACTGTCTGTCAATCTTTAATTGATGTTGAACATTGTTCCCATGAAATTTAGTCTTGTACAGTTATAGAGAGTTCATAATCATATTATTTCTTGCAAAGCTGGGTGAAGTTCTCAGTTACTGTGTGTTACTTTTTAGGATGGAGGAACTGGAGAATTTTATAGACATGGGCTGATGAGAAGTCAATAAAATATTCATCTTAGTCATTCTTTGGGAAACTGAACTGCAGCTGCCTCTGATCTGGGTTGTAGTAACTCAGTTGGGACACAGGAGTTTGAACTTTGACTTGAACAAAATTGCAAACTTCGTTTTTAGGCTTCCAAGTGCTGTAGGTGCTGGTCTTGCCATGTGTTTGAGAAAGGGGCATCTCCCAGAGAGCCCTAGCCTTGCTTTGCAGGGGAGATCTGAACAGATAAAGCACAGAGTGGTTCAGCTTCAGGCATTTCTGTAATACTTCTTCTGTTTCAGTAATACCAGGTTGGTTCTAGCAGAGCAATCCCTGCAGACAGGCCCAGCTCACAGTGTCTATGTGTTCTGACTTGGTCTGGAGTCCAAGAGGATTTCTCATTTCAGGTACACTCAGCTGACATGCTTAACTCTGTGTTCCTTCCCCTTTGGAAGATGCTGGTGTAGTAGATCATCAGTGTGTAGAATTCTTCTTTTACATACAGAAAGAATCAGAGCACCAAACGTTGAATATTTTGGCTTGAGTTTTGCACTGCTTACTTCCTGTTCCCTTGGAGTGTCCCTACTTTGTAAGGAAGTAATTTTACTCCTTCTCCTTCCCATGCTGTGATTGGGGTTTTTGCTGTCCTAGTGCTCTAATTGGACGCCTTTGAAGATGCCTTTCAAATGCAGGCAGTCGCAGTGGGATCACCTGGACATGATCACCCGTGAAATGTAGTTTGAGCATAATTTCATTCTTCCTTACTGCATTCTCAAGTTTGATTTTCTTTTTTTTCCCCTCAAGTAATTGAAAAATTTGTTACAGAGGATGGCCAGGGCCCCCTCATAACCAGTGGAGCACTTGAAAGTGTTTCCAGCTGGCAGTTTGCCTCCATTGACTCTGGGTTGGTGGTGGGCTTGCAAAGACTGGCTTGGAAGTCAACATCTCAGTTAGGGGAGATGGGTTCCCCCAGTGATTAGACTATCTAAATTCTGCGGTGGAAGCATTGCCCAGGTTTGAATGAAATGTCCAGGTTTGAATGAAATTCAACAGCAATTTTTGCATCATCCAGGTAACTTCTTCTCTGTGCATTGCCAGTGCTTTATTTGCTTCTCCACAGATTTAAGAAAGATGTATGTTTATATATATAGCACAGATGTATTTACTATTTATTATTTTTGTACCCTTCACCTTGGAATATTTGTGCCTAACATGCTGGAGGTGAATAACTTACTTCCCAGTGAACAAGGTGAGGAGGGCTGTGTCCAAACACTCCTTGTGCGCTCACTAAAAATTTGACCTCACGGGCAGAACCATTGATCTCTCGTGAGATTGGGACCTGTTACGGAGGCAGAGAAGTACAGCTCAAGATGCATTTCTTTTGTTTCAAGTGTGAAAACTTCCGGGCCAGTAAGGATGTGTACCACAGCAGCTCCCTGTCAGACATGGTGACGGCACCGCTCAGCCCCGTGCAGGACGACGTGTTCTGGAGCGCCACTCACAGCGAGGAGCAGCCCCCAAAGGTGTGTGGAACTCGGGGTGTTTGGCACTCCCGGGGGTTAATTGCACTGTGTAGCATCCACCCTCTGGACTGCATGAAACTCTGAAAATCTCAGTGCTCGTACGTCAGTTGGGTCATGTTAATCAGGAAAGGAGATGCGAATTTACAGGCAGGTCAGGGGTCTGGGTTTAGGTGTGTGTATATGATACCTGCACACACATAATATCTGCAAAATCTGTCAATGCACACACCTCTTTTGTTAGACCAGGTATTTGTAGCTGCCCTTTTGGTGAAAAATCCAGCTTGTTGCAGAAAAGCTGGTTAGTTTGTGTAATTGAGGTGATTCTCTTCCCAACAGATTTTCTAAGAATGACTATTTGAGCAGGAATGCGTATGTCCATTTCTGTTGATTAGTCTTACTTTTTTCATTCATACAGGGTAAGCATTAGGTTTATTGACTGAATCTACAATATCAATAGCAACCTTAAAATGTTTGATCAATTCCTTAAGGTTCCAGAAAGGACAACGTCGAAATTTTACAGCAGGGATCAGCCTGGCCATCAGAGATGCCTTTCAAGGTAAGCTCTAAAGTGTTTTATGCTTGTACTAAAACAAAACTTACACTGTATACATACTTAACACTATGTTTATACTGTGTTTTATGCTTAAACTAATTGTTTTATGCTGCTTTACTGTCAGTAGGAAAACTAATCTACCTCAGTGCCAGTGGCATTGGTTTCAAAGCAGAGTCAGGTGTCTGGATACTTTGGTGAGAAGGGGTCTGGCCCCAACTCCTTGTATAGGCACTTTTAATTACAGCTTGTAGTGCTTGTTTTGCCTGCCAGAAGCTTGAACAGGCAGCCTTTAGATGTATCTTGACAGTTTTGGCAGCCTGCCCTTAAGGCTGGTGTACTTTTTTCACATCCCAGGAGAAAAGACCAAGGATGTCAAGAGCTCAGCAGTAAAGGGTAGCCCCCACTGGATGTCTAATCAGGGAACAGAATGGGTTGGAGAGATTGGAAAGTGAAGTAGATTTAGCTGAAATAACAAAATGATGCGCAGCATTTCTGATGAGCCAGAGTCAGAAACATCATCTGAAATAACTTTCAAGTGAAGTCAAGCCCTAAATGCTCTCCACTTGGGAATTACAGGAGGCAAAGCAGAAAAGAACCGTGTTAAGTAATCGACAGTGTTACAAGTGAGTGGCTTCTGAGACTGGGTTTCTGACTGAGCCACTGACTTGGCAACTTATTTTATTGTCCAGTGCATTCCTTTCTCCACTGGTAAGTGACTCCTGATGTATCTTCTAGGCAGGTAGTGGAGCAGTTTTCTTTAGTTGTAAAAGCTGTGAGATTTTGGAATCAGGAGTGACACAGATCTGAAGAGTCCAAGGGAGATGTAATACAGAAGGATATTTTGTCATGACTTGGGAATCTGCAGTCTCCCAGGACGAGTGCCCAGAGGAAACCGTCCCCTCCATCATCTTCTCTTCACTCCTGGGTGGCCCTGCTTGGAGCAGCAATTAAGATAAAATTTTACTTTATCCAGAGTATGATCTCATACTGTAACAGCAGGGAACTCGATCCAGTGGCCCAGGAGCTCTGTTCCAGTCTGTTCCTGCACACCAGAGTCTGATCTGCTTTTTGTCTTTCTGTTTAGTAACACTCATCAGTCATCCCCAGGGGGACATGCTCTGAAGCTAAACAGCAGCAGCAGCACTCCTGGCACCAAGCAGTGGGAGATGGGATCTCATCAGAGCAGCTGGTCAACCTCAGGTGATTCCTAAGTCAAAGATTCATCAGACTTAACGCCTGTCACATGAAATGGCCTTCTGCAGGGTGTCAAGTTCTGCATTGCAGATGGGATATGTCCTTTTAATGAGGTCTTCTAGTGAGAGGCTTTTGAAAGCCCTCTGGATTTTATGGTTCCGTGTTCCTAAAATATAAGCTCTTCCTCTTTTGAGTCAAAAAGTGACTGTGAACATATTTCATATGGAAAACTTGAATTGCCTCAAGAATTGAAAAAAAAAAATCATTTGTGTTGCACTTACTGACACAATTGAAACTCAGCAGAGCCAACATTCCAGACATACAGATGTAATTCAGTACTAATGTTCACCCATTGGCAAATTCTGCACAACCACGTGCTGCTGCTCTTTGTACTGCTCACTGATAAGATGATACAGATGAGCAGTTGATGTACACTAATACTTCTGCACTGTAATAACATCCTGGCTGAAGGAAGCAGAAGTCTCTCTCTTATGAAATATTCCTCCAATATTCTTTTATTTGCACTAAGGTAGTGTAACTGAACAAAAAAAGGCAAAAGAAGTTAAAAGGAAGAGAAAATCTCATCTAATTTAAGCAAAGTAGAGCTTTTTAAGCTCTTTTGCTGTCACTGGTAGTGATGTAGGAGTACAGCAGCTTGCTTGTGGTCATGCAGTTTTTTTGCAGTACAAACTCTGCTTCCTGAGACATGACCTGAGATTCTGGCAGATGGGGACCCACAGAAGTGGACAGCTTTGTTCCTCTGTTGCTTTTCCTACGGGTGCTTCCTGTGGGTCAGCTGCAGGGCAGTTTGGTGAGCAGCCCCTTGCGCACCGTGTGTGTCACCAGGCCTTGCATCCAGGCTGACCACTAAGGATTGGGAACATGGGGAATCATGCAAGCCCAAGTCAAAGCAGGGTGGATGCAAAAAATGTTCTGACACCACCCCAGTGAGCTTCTGAGGTCATTTATTTTTATATTGAGGCTTACATTGTTCATTTATAAGCCCTTGATAAATGAAGAACAAATTGCTTATTTATTACACTTACACAATCAAGCCAGTTTTGATTTCACTAACAGAATAGGAAGCTTTGCTTCAAGAGAAATCCAAAGCACACTTTAAATTGCTTGGATTTTGTTTCTTTTTGCTCTTATGTCATTTTGTGTTTGAATAACAGAGTTGAACAACATGCAACAGCCCAGCTCGGCTTTGCAAAGTCCGCGTGATGTGTAACTCCTGTGCTATTTTGGCATGGGGAAATGAAAATCTCACCAGCAATGGAAAGAATAGAAAACCTCCCTTGTGGTTTAAACTGTCTCCTTGAGTTCTTAAGTGTCATTAAATTACAGCTGGTTCTGGCATATGGCATTTCAGATAGAGTTTGTTGCTTTCCCAAACCCACAGGGATAATGAATTGGACAGGAAAGGGCTATAAATACTTTAAAGCTAATACTTCTGCTGAGTCGCTTAGGTGCTTATTGACCAGTAAGGAATTCTGAGTTTTGAAAGCTTTGCAAAATGCATGAAGACGTGCAACCATTGTGACAAAACTATCTAAATTTCCAAATACGAATCCTGGTTTGTGTGAGCTTGAATTCTCCAGCCTTAACTTGTAAGGAGTCCTGCTGGTAGCAATGGGACAGTCATGGAAGAAACTGCTGAACAAGGCAGATGTTGAGCTGGCCGTATGTCCCAGGGCAGGGCAAGGGTACATTTGCTTTCCCTCCTTCCCTTGTGTCAGGAATTGTGTGCAGAGCATCTCTTCAAGGCTTCTTCTGCTTTTCCCAGTGCTTGCAGGCAGTGAGGGGCCCACACTGAAAGGGAGGATTTGCAGTTTAGCACAGCTGTTTGCCCTCGGCCCAGCTGGGTTTAGATAACCAGCCCCTTCTGGCTTTTTTATGCAGCAGTTTAGGAAGGCCAAATCTTGGCAGCACCTCTGCTCACAAAGATATCAGTGGGGGCTCAGGCTCCTGAACCCTCTCCCCGAATCCCTGTCTGCAGTCACAGGAATACAGCTGGGTGGCCCTTTGGTGCTGGAATATGAGCAGCAGTTGCTGATGGGACGAGCTGTCTCCCCTCAAGGAGAGGATCAGAGACAGGGATTAGCATGCCCTCACCTTTTTCCCTTGCTGCCTTTCCGTGGAGCTGTGGCTGGTGCACAGTGGCAGTGTGTTGCCAAGGGCTTGGTTTGCTTGTCTGACTCGGAGCATTAAACTGCACCAGTATCAATTTATATACATAATATTGCAGCATCCAGAACCACGGGGAGACAAACAATGAGGTTTTCCTCTGCAGCAAAGAGAAGAGAGAAGGTTGTCAGCAGACTGGTGTCTGGTTTGGGTGGTAGCTGTGTGTGTTTGTCTGGCTCTCTCACCCTCTGCACATACACTTAAAGAAACTTCTGGGTTTTTTTTTTACCCCCAGGGAATCCAGGACTGGCCAAGGCAGAGAACATTTTGTCCCAGAACCACGTGCAGCTGCGTAAGAAGTCTGAAAAGGTTTCTCATCCAAGCCAGATTGCAGTAGGTTCTTTTAAATCCAATGATATTTTTGATTTGCTGATGATCTTCACCGAGGGTCTATCTGTGCAGACAGCTCTGTTTTGGTGCTTGAGTTTTCTGTCACTAAGGAGTCCTGAGGGGTGTCTGGGGCTGGCTTGAGCTCGCTACTCTCAGTCCAGGTCTGACTTGTGTCCTGCTCAGGTCCTCAGCAGAGTGTCCAGTTTTGGCTCAGGTCACTTTCCAGTGTGAAATACCCATTGTGATGGACCAACAAAAGCATCAACTTCCTAGTAAAGCTTTTTCTGGTGTGGAAGTGACAATAGCTGTATTTGCTGGGACAGTAAAACACAGCACATGCTGTTTAGTGATGGGTTCTTCAACTGAGCTTCCTTTATTCAGAGTCCAGGCTCCTTTGCCAAGGTGAAGGACAGTGCCAGCTCCTTGTTAAAAGCAGCAGACTATTCCTCCTCGAGTGACGAAGGCAGCAGCAGCAGCAGCGATGACAATGACACGAACCACACAAGGTTGGCTTGATTTGTTTTATTATTACTATTATTTTCTTATTATTACACACATCTAAATATCTAGAAAAAGCTGGCATGTGTAAATACTACCCCTGCTTTGAAGCTACTCTCAGTCATTTATGTCAGTTGTAATTAAGCAATTTAATCGCATTTTAATGAACTCCTGGGGGTAAATGTTTGCTCCATCAGATGTGCACAGTGTAATAAGCTTTGATGACTTGCTGCCCTGGGACAATGAGGAAATGTCTTGTTTTAACTGAATATACTGAATAGTGCTTTTATAGAGATTACTTCATATTGATCTACGTTTACATGGAGTTTTTGAAAGAAGAAAAGAGGGAAAGAAAACTGTATGCCTTCATGCCAAATACAGGTTACAGTGAAGAAAGCAAGGCAAACATGACCCTTGTATTAATACAGTTTGTTCACTCTGGGAGAAATAATTACCACTGAAAAGCTGATTCCTTCACCAGGGCTGTTTATAAAAAGGGGGAATAGTTTTGTAAAATGTGCTGTATTTTTAATACTGACATTTTGCACAATTGCTGTGGTTTCCAGTTGATGCTGTGGCTTCATCTCACCCGAACTGTGTCTCTCTGGCTTTCCAGTTTCTCTTGTTGGTTTTGTGACTGACATCTTGTGGTGTTCTACCTGTCATGCAACACGTGTATTCTGCTGAGAAGTCATGGAGTGAGAATAGCTTACTAGTCTAAGAGAAAGGAGTCAGGGGTCGCTTGGCCAGCCCTGCTGTTAGGAACAGCAAACAGAATAATATTTTAGTATTGATTAATGAAATTTCTGATTTTCTTGTAAAGTGACTTCAGTTTAATTCAAGTTCTAGGATGTACTTTGAAGTGCATCCCAGGGCCACTGAGCACTCTGGGGTGGGACTCTTTCTTCTGACAGAATTACAGACGCAGTCTGTCAGTCTTCAGGCAGAGATACTCAGATTTGGAGCACTGTTGGCAAGCTATTATGTTGGCCTGGTACCAGTCCTTTCCCCTGTGCTGCTCTGAAGAGGTAGAATTATTTTGTGCCTGCATATGCTCCTAATTTGCATTTCTGAAGTTCATTTTGAAAGCTGAGATGAGGAGAGAGAATGTTAAAAATCTTGTAGCTTATTCAGTGCACCTGAAAGAGCTGTCTTTTACTGTAAGCATTTATTTTCTTACTGATCCTCTTCCAAACCTCCTTAATCTATGTGTAAAAAGTTTTATTCACTCTAGGTCATAGAATTCATCCTAGACCTCAGAAAGACTCTACATAAAAATATGGATTTGCCCTGTAGCAATGACTTTGCTGTGTAAGTGTTAGATTGCTGTGATCCTTGCATGCTGTAATGATTTGAAGGAGTGGTCTCACTGCCTTTGGAACTCTGCATGTGTTATTTGCATCTCCTCTGTGTGCAAGACCCAGCCACCCTCTGGAGGAGTGCAGTTAGCAGGATGCTCCCTGTCACATTTGCCTTCCTGTGCACACAGCCACTGCAAGAGCCCCTGTAAAATCAAAAGTATAATCTTGCTATTAAAAGTCCCATCACCTTGTCTGAACATCATTTGTATTAAAAGATAAGATACTTCTGGAAATACATCCTGATTACTGCCAAGTAACTAGTGAAAAGGATGGTGATCAGAGTGAAAGGAGCAACCAGCACTGAAACTTGGCATATTCTGGATAAAGGGAAGGGTTTGGGGGTTTTTGCTCTCTAAAGCATGTGACTGTAGGATCTGAAGTCCCTTACACTCTGTGGGAGTGTTTCCGTGGGGGTTTTGGCTGAGGCACCTTGGGCCAAGTTTTAGTTGGCTACTGAAAACAATCTGTGTTTTCCTGTTCTTGCCTGGGCTGTGGAACAGCACCTGATGTCCACGCTCCAGCTTTCCTGGGGGTGCCAGTAGGGCTACCCTTGGGACCTGTGCAAGAGAAAGAGCTTCCTGTTCTCTTGGATGAATCCTGGTAACCACCCTGAGAAGGATCATTCCTGAGGATGCTGGGGCTAAGGACTGCTGTCTTTGGCCAGTATAACAACTTCTGGTCTTGCTTTTCTTTGCAGTGAGATGAGACAGAACTCTTCCTCACACACTCCGGGTTTTTGTTTTAAGGAGAGAGTGTCAGTGTATCTGATCCAGCACCTTACCTCCTTGTATACCAGATCTGTTCCACTGACGTTAATTTCTCCTGCTTTACTGAGAGTGCTTCCTCCCCCAGTGCCTGCAGTGTTCACATTCCCCCAAAACGCTGAGTATCCTGGGACTCCTTTGTATAGTTCAGTTTCCTCTCTCTGCTCTTTAAATGCTGTTTCCTACCAGCATTTGGACAAGGTGGGTGCAGGTGTGTGCTTGTGTGCTTGACATTATTTAAGATCAGCTGCTGCTGGCTTTCCTGATTAGAACAGGTCTGGCACTCACCGTTGACCGTACTCCATATCTTCTCACTCCTTCTAAGTTTAGTATGCAAATACCCACTTGCATAGCATGGGGGGACAATCCAAAACTAAAAAATAAACAACAAAAAGCACCACAAAAACTTCCCCTCCTTCACAACCATCTCAAATCAGTAGTCTCTCACCAAACCTTCTTTGTTATCGCATGGGGCATCATGTAAAAGGAAAGAAACATACTACAGTCTGCTCCCAGTTGGCACATAGCACTGCAGAGCCCTTCACACCAGCATCCTGAATCACTTTTATAATTACTGGAAAGGAGGCAAAAATGCAATAGGCTTAAATGGATTGCAGTAATAAAGAAATGAGTATAAATAAATAAGTGGGATAAATAAATCATGTGAGGTGGAAATGTACAGAAATGGGGCCAGTGCCTCACTGACAGAAGTTTGAAGCAGTTCCACTTGGGTGAAAAAGTTTAAAATGCAAAGGTACTTCAGGCTGTGCAGAAAGCAGTGATGTGCTGGGAATTCCCAACAGACACTTCCCGTGTTCTGTCTCTGTAGGTATCAGCCTTAGGTCACTGTAGAAGACAGGATACTGGGCTGGGGGACTTGGCCGCAGCCAGCCCGGCAGCTCTTGCCTTCTTCTGTTTCCACGTGCACTGGGCAACGTTTCCTCTGTTTCTTCATGAGTAGGGTGAGGGTGTCCATGCTTCAGGGACTGATCTACAGGATGAAATTCCAGTGTATTCTGTCCCAGTGGGCACTGGCAGAGAGGTTCCTGATAGCAGCACATGGCACAGCAGCTGGTGCTCTCTCTGGAGAGCAGGGTGGCTCATAATCGCACCCCACAGGGGAATGGGAGACAGAAGTTTTGAAGTAGGCACTTCTCAAATGACAGCTTGAGGGACTTGCCTGAGCTAGGCAGTGCCTGAAAGATGATGGATGAAATGCAGGGAGATGAAGGGATGTTCTCTGTTGAGGTGGGGAGAGCTTCCTGCTGCGTGTGAGTGGTCCTCAGGCACAAGTCCGTTCAGGCAGATCCACAGACTAATCAGCTTGCTTTTGTACAAGAACCTTTGAGTGTAACTACTGAATGTTAATTATGCTCACTTTTGAACGCGGATATGTGTGGCTTTTTCTTTTTTTTATTTTCCCTGAAGTAGTTCTGTTCATTAATTGGAGTTTGTTACCAGGCAACTGCTAAGCAGCAGAATTGCAGATTTCTCAAGGACGAGGGTACCAGATGGAATTGAGCTGAAACCCCAAAGCACTGTTGCAGAACAGAAGGTAATTTGGCCATTTGTAAGGGGGTGGGTCCACTGAGGGGGAGTCAGATCATTAATGTGTGTGATAAACACTGTATCCATTACTTCCTGGTAGTGTTCTTACTCTGAAGTCCTGTTTCTGTCATTGCAAATTATAGCTATAAGCCTTGAAAAAAATGTGCAGTTTCAGGCTTTGCGCCTCCTGTAAAAATGCTTACATTTAGGTACAAAATTACAGCTCTTTATTTGTCCTTGTTTTTGACCTGTAGTAGTTTCTGATGTCAAGGTGTTTTGTGAAGGCAATGGGCAAAAAGCAATACTGTTGAATATTGTTGGTGTGCATTGTTGCTGTTTTTTAAAATCTTTGAGGTTTTTTTGTTCCAGTTTAAAGAGAACCACCTCCTACTGTTTAAAGTATTACCAGAGGAGGGGAAAACCACTTCATCTCTCCCTACTGGCCTAGCAAAAATAATTGTCCTCTCATATGTCATGTTGTGGTTCCTTCCAGCTATAGTTTCTAGTAGAGACCCAGTCATGTGGATTTTTCCCCATGATAAATATTAGTGCAGAAAAAAGGAAGAGAGACAAGGCAGAACAATGTTCTTTGTGGTTGAAAACAAGAGAAAAATTACAGTAATAAGACTTGCACTCGGTGTCAGAGCCCTTTTCACATATTACTGAGTGTACTCTCCTTTCACAGATAGGGAAAATAAATTGCTGTGGAACTGGTGTTTTCTCCAGACCTGCTGGTGTGAGCTGTGGCAGGGCTAGAAAGAAAAAGAAGTTTTCTTTACCTCTGGTGTGGTTTCTGAGCTTCAGACCAGCATGGTAACCCTACTGAGGAACGAATTCCACTTGGCCTTTGTCCCACCATCCTTGAGGAGAAAAGACCCTGCTTTGGAGAAAGAATTACAAACAGGGCATAAACCAGTGTTTCTCCTCTGGCAAAGCCAGCCCAGTGTTTCCCCTTTCCCCTGATATCTGGGTACTGGAAATAGGCTGCCTGAGGGAAGGGAGAAGGTTGGGGTCTTTGAGGCCCACTGAGGATGAGGGAGGATGGAAAAGAGTTGAGGTCAGGTGTTTTGGTGGGTTTGGAGAGAACAGTGTGGGAGGGAGAACAGGCAGATGGCTGACACTTCTCATTAATCTCTCTGCTGCCTTCTACTCTCCTCTGATGGAGCCTCCTGTCCATTCTCCAAACCCTTTTGCACCCACCAACCACAGCCACCATGAGTCTCCACGACTTCTCCAACATCCCTTTCCCCCTCCCATCAGCATGATCTGCTTTGAAGTGGTTAGGGTGTACCAAACTGCCCAAGTGATTCAAATGGGGATTTGGTTTGGTTTACTTCAGTGAATGTGACTGAAAACTGAACAAAAAGGCCCCATACTGGCTTGGTTCCCTAATCTCAAATACTGTCTTGCATGTTTTGGTTTCAGTTTTTATATCTAAATCAAAACATGAAATACTTTTAGCATCAGTTTGATTTCTAGCTAATTACTTGACTTTTAAAGGGCAAATGTCTTTTATTTAGAATGATCTTACTTTTTTTCCCCCCATATTTTGGCCAGCATTCAAAAAAAGCCAGTCTGATTTCAGGAGATTGTTTATCGAAGTCAGTACAATGCACAGACATGCCTTGAGTTCAACCAGCCAAAAGCTGCTTGATCTGGCTGGGGCTTTTTGCTTTGGTGAAACTCAGGAGGAATTTTCCAGTGTGGCACTTGGCTCCCATCCCTTTCCATGTTCCAGTGCTGATGGTGTTCAGGTACCCTCTGCACTGCCCTCCCCACCTGGGACACCTCTTGCTTTACACATCCTGTCTTCCTCTCAATATCCTGTCTTCCTCTCAACACTTCCAGCCATGTATTCTCAGCAGACAACCTCTGACTGTAGATTGTGCTGTCAGGGAGAGATTTTGTGTGGTACCTCACATAGTTTAGAGTTGTTTCTGTGCAGCTGGTGGGATGCTCTAAGGAGCTCTGCAGAACCAAATGTCACTTCACTGGAAATGCTGATGCTGGGTCCTACTAAACATCATCTTTCTGGAATAAGGTCCCCTAATTCAGTAAAGTAGCAATGAAATGAATGGTGAACGAAATGCAGGTCCAGAACCAAGAAGTGCCTTCTTCCTCCTGCAGTACATAGAGGTCAGATCTGTAACTTATTAGCACAAATTGTTTGATTTTATGTCTCTGAGGTTGAAATTCTTTTTGTGGTTGAGGTAATGTAGATAAAGAATATTTGTGGAACACTTCAGGAGTAGAACCCAAAGTTGTCTGCTCAGGTGTTTGCCATACACTTTGGTATTTAATTTTTTATTTTAATCTTTCCATCGGATTTTTCCTTACCTGTTGCAGTGCACAGAGCACTCCTTCCCATGTGCTCATTATTTCCCATCCTGATTAACTGGAGTTGCAGAGTGCATTGGAAATATGCTAAATGTGGGGTATAACTGTGTGTTCTCATGCAGGATCAGATTTTAGGAAAACAAATTTCTAACACCCACGAAGGCCTTTGGAGTGTGAACAACCAGAACTATCTCCTGCCAGATCTCCTCCAGCAAAGCCAAATTACAGACTCCTCTGTGAACCCGCCTCAAGTGCCACTGACCTGCCAGGAACCTCAGAACAAACCTCTGACTAAGGTAAGAGATAAGTTACAGATTGAATGAATTCTACCATCATCCTCCTCCAGCCCTTACAAGTTCATCTATCCTGTCTCTTTTTGCAACAAGTTTTTTCACATCCCTTCTTTTCTTTAAAAGTTTTATCTGAGGGGCAGATAAGAAATCTTGAGCTGCCTAACAGATTTTATTGTTCCAGTTATTTTCCCTCATTTGCTTCTCTGCTTCCTATTCTTTCCTTGCTGTTTTTGCCCTCTTTTACAGAAGCTGGAGGGCTCACGCCCTCTGCTCCCTCACCTGCCGTGGCAGCACTGTGGTGTGCTGTGGTGTGGAGTGACCAACCTGCTCTTTTGGGTACTGGTGGTTGCAGTGCAGTGCCTGGCTGAGCTCCCTGCTCAGGCCTCCTCTCCTGGCACTGAACCATGCCTTCAGTGTTTACAGACTGTTCCTCCTGTCCGAGGTGCCACTTCTGTACCTCAGAGTCACTGGTGCCTGTGCCCCCAGCATCACCTGCCTCAGGCAGCTCGTTTCTCATTGCAGAGCCCGAGTGCTGAAAGCCCCCCTGCCAAGAGCAGCACATCCTCCACTACGTCCTTTACATCATTCATAGATCCCAGACTTCTGCCAATCACCCCTCCCACCAGTCCAGTGGGACCCTCCTGTAGTTCTCGTGAGTACTCTTTGCATAAATGTCTCTTCTGGTTTCTTGGGGGGTTTTTTTTTGTTTTGTTTTGGTTTTTTGGTCAGGAGTGGGGAGGGCTTATTGCTTGGAAATGGAAACTGAGTAAAATCTCCTGAAACTGAAATTTCACAGTACTGTGAATTTCCATTGTACTGCTTCTGCCCTTCTTTCAGATGTGGTTTGCTATACTGTGCTGCTGTGTTACCGCTCTGCTTTCTCAGGAGAATGCCTGAGGAATTTTCCTTTTTTTTGTTTTCTGACTATACAAAGCTCTCAGGGTGTTTTCTCACCCCTCTGGGGTTTCTTTCATTCTCCCACAAACAGGTTAAATATGACCTGTAGCCAAACACTCACATTTTCTAGGATTGCATATGTCTTTCATTGCAGCAGCTAGTGCCAAACCTGAGCCTGTCAGGAGGGAAAATGCAAGGAAGGGCTCTGTTGTCAATGTCAACCCAACCAACATCCGCCCGCAAAGTGACAGCCCAGAGATCCGTAAATACAAGAAGAAATTCAACTCAGAGGTCCTTTGTGCTGCTTTGTGGGGTAAGCTGGGAAGTCCTTGGGCAGGTGTGTGGAGGGAAGGCACAGCAGGAGAGGCTGGCAGTGTCTGCCAGGCAGATTTCACAGTTGTATTGCAGCTCTCCGGGCAGAGAGCACTGGAGTGGATCCTTGAGCTGATACCTGTGTCACTCACATGGCTCTGCCTCCCTGGGATGAGGTGGCAAACGCAGGACTGCAGTTGCAAAGGACTTTGTGCATCAGAATTGGAAAACCTTTTGATCGAGCACCAAACGGAAACTGTGCTCGGTGGGAGAGCCAGAAGTTGCAAATGTTTCAGCAGCTTTTGCAGCTCATGACACTCACCCGAGTGAATGCAGCTGATCACAGAGCCCTGACTCAGTGGCAATAATCCAAACCTGAAGCCTTTTGCTGTCATGTATTAGGTATTCCAAGAATGTGATGCAGATCAGGCATCAGTCCTTCCAAAAGCCTGTCCTGCTTAGTTCTTGCTGTCAGTACTTATTCTGAACCCCACTGAATCATTTAAACTTGCACACTTGTTACAGTCAGGCCCACATGGTGTGAAACCAAGATACAGCAGTCAGCCCACATTTCAACAGCTGTAGACCTTGTCCCAGTCTCACACTAGCTAAACTCTTGAGTTGTTTTGACCATTTTTCCACTTCAGAAATACAGATGTATTCTATGGGACTCACCCAGCCTTTTACATCTCCTCACTGTTTGAGCCTAGAATGGCAAATGAATGCAGTAGATGAAACATTATCCAAAACAAATGTAGATTTCCTGTTTATAGCTTCACAGATCTTGCGTAATGTGTGTAGGAATCCAAAATTTTAAATTACGAACAGAGCTGTGTGGCAAGGTCTGTAATTAAATGTGCATTGAGGCTGAAGAGCACCAGGTACTCGTCAGAGCACTGCCATTGGAGGAGGGTGCTTGTTACAGCAGGACACCTTATGTTGTGTCTTCAGAACCTGCTGCTTAGGAGACATGGCTGTCACTCCAGCCAAACACAATTTCTGATGTTCTCTGATGTCAGTAACACACTGGAGCCTCCTTAGTAGCAGTTGAATTTCCGATGGATTCACTCCTTAATTTGGCATTTGAAGGCATTCTTTCAAAACAGGGGCTGTTTTCAAACAAACTCTGCACCTCCTTGTAACAGCAGCGCTTCCTCCCACAAATTCGGTCCCCTCGTGATTTGAGTGTTGTATTCGGAAAAAGAGAGTTTGGGGGGATTTTTGCGTTGGGGTTTGTTGATTTTTTTATTTGATAGGGACCCTTCGATCACTTAGTTGGATCTCCTGTGTCTCTCCTGTAGTGGTGCTGGCCTGGGACTTTTGCACTGGTTACAGGTACTTTCCAAGGTCACCTGAGAAGTTCAAGTTCACAGCATATTTTTCTTTTTGTTTAAATCAACATTGACTTCAGCAGAATTACTCATTCTTCAAGTTCCATAGGTATACAAGTGTTCTGCTGAGTAAAAACTCAAATGGTGAGATTTTTTTTTTCTGGGAAGTCACCACAGAGCAACAGGGAAATTATCAGGTACCTTTAAGTGAGCTTAAATAAAAAGCAGTTCTCAAGACAATGAACACTTGGTGAGCTCTGAATCATTAGGTGACTTATGCAGTATTTTTTTCATGTATCAACAGGAGTAAATTTACTGGTGGGGACAGAGAATGGTTTGTGGCTGCTGGACAGAAGTGGGCAAGGAAGAGTTTATACTCTAATTACAAGGAGACGATTCCAGCAAATGGACGTTCTGGAAGGACTCAATGTGCTAATTACTATATCAGGTTAGTTCAGTGTCTAAAAGTATCTGACCTGAGTTGGGGTTGGAAGCAATTAAAAAGAATAATTAGGTTATAAACTAGGTTGAGGAATTTCCTCTTTCAGAAAACCACAGTACAGTTATTCTTGTTAATAGGAAAACTCTCCTGAATTTTTAACATTTACACTCTCATTCCAGAGAGGTTCTGGGATAATTCATTACCTGGTTAATGTGTAAAATTTCTGGGAAGTACAGAGTGTTTCATATTCCTAAAATGGACCGATTCTCAGCTAGTTTGTCACTCTGCTTGTTTCTGTGATGGGTGAGCATCTATCTAAGTGCAGTTCTATTAACAAACCATTAAATAACCTCATCCTCTGTTCAGCAAGATGTATGAGCAGTAACATGAGAGTGATCTGTATTGTGAAAGCATCAGTAACATTAAGTGGAGGTCTTCAGCCTCTGCTGGGAAACAGACTGGGCTCAGCCCTTATTCCCCATGGATGAGAGTGGCCTCAAAGGATGCACAGCACACACCAAGGTCAGAGGGGTGGGTCCAGCAAGGAATGGCAGCTCCTTTTCTCCAGTTCATACTCACTGTGGTGGGCAATGGCAAGAGCTGTTTGTCCTGTCCTGCCAGGTGCAGTTGATGCTGGGACATGACAAGGTCCTTCTCTACAGAGTAACCTCTGTTCCCAGAGTTCTGTTGACCATAGATACTTGGGAACTAAAGCAACAGAAAGACTGATTGAGATGAAAAATGACAAAATAATTCTTACCTGGAAAGGCATCCAAAAGAAAAATAGCTACTTGTAATGAAGATTGTCAGTTAATTAGAAGTAAATGAGTTGGTTGTTCAAGATGGCCATGGTAGGACATGCCTGTGTTCCAGAGTGAATGCCAGCTAGTGTGGTGGCTTCTGGTAACACTTGTCTCTGTAGAGACCCGTTCTTTGGCCTGAGGGAAGGATTTCAGTCAGGTGTGAAGATCTGGCAGGAAGCTTGAGTCCCAAGGGACGTGCCCATGTGCCCGTTCCCCCAGCACACAGGGCTTGCCTTTGGTGCCCTTGCGCTCTCCTCTCACCGTGGCGAGGCGCAAGGACCCGCTGCACTCCAGGTCACAAAACTCTGGCTTTTTGTAAGTGGGGCAGAGTTTGTAGTTCAGGGAGTTAAAGTGTTCTGTCTGTCTCTTTTTGCAAATTCCAGGGAAGAAGAATAAGTTGAGGGTGTATTACTTGTCATGGCTGAGAAATAAAATCCTGCGCAATGATCCAGAGGTGGAGAAGCGGCAAGGCTGGGTGTCTGTGGGTGACCTGGAGGGCTGTGTGCACTACAAAGTCGGTAAGGATTTCCTCTTTTTTTCCTTAGAGAGATGCTTAATCATCCTCCTTTTGCATCTTGTGACAGCAGCATTTTTCAGCTTTGTTTCAGGATTGTATTGGGCTGAATATCTGAGTTCTTTCAGGCCTCCTGGTTTCACATGGTAGATGCTTTGCTCCCTGTCATTCCAGGTAGCATCTCTTCTTGCAGCAGTTACCAGATGATGTTTTAGCTGTTCCCTGTGATGGTTGGAAGGAGGGAGTGCTAGCCATGCTCTATGCTGTTAGTTGTTTAGTCATTCTATAGTTACTTAAGGTTTTAATTAGACTGATGTTTTCCACCTCTGTGCTTTTCAGCTCCCTCTTGGCCCTGAGTAACTACTAAGAGACTGGACCTTGTTCAAGTCCTAGGGAATCACATTTATAGGATGTCCTTAGGTAGGATACACCTTAGGTCCTACAGCTCATCTCTTTCTTTCTCGTGAAAGACCCAAATGTACCTTTGTTTAAACACCCTGGAAATGGTACAATCTCACTTTTCCTTAGCCTTCAGACAGCTCATTCTTGAAGATGAACATGAGGATTGTGATAATTTCTGTCATTTAACTGTGGGGGGATGGATGTTTGGCACAAGTTTTGCTTTGGTGAAGGATGGTAGGTGAAGATGGCACTTCTCTGTATTGTGGCTCTATTTGACTTTGGAGTGCAGAAATGTGAGGTGGCTGCCTCTCATGAATACCTTGCTTGACTGTTTTGCCTTCATATCTCATGGCTTTGAAAGTGGCAGGCGTTAAACTCAAGGAAGAATGTCAAACAGAGGTGTGTTGTTACTTTAACTGTGATTACAGCTAAGCACACATGTATTGTGCTCTAGTTGCTCGTCATTGGGTTTGGTGTGTCCTTTTTTTAAAAATAAACCAAAATGCTTATCCTAAAATTAGGCAAACATTTGGTAGGAGCTTCTGTGTTCACATATGACAAGCCACTCTTGCTTTTTTGACAGCACAGCTGCTGCTGTTTTTCTCTTGGTGAATCTTCTTGTATCTTGACCTTTAGTTTTACAGCCATTTCCAGGTAGAAGAGGAAAAGGATGTGCTGTTCTGCATTTTGGTGGAGTTTGCTGGGATTTCTTGTTCTCTGCCTCTCTGTGAGATAGCATCCTGTTTCCAAGTGCTTGTCTCTGGCAGATGAAAACACAATGCACAAGGAAATCTTAATTTTCAATACATGATTCTTCCTTTATTCTCAGTGGGCCCAGCATGACCTTAATTGTCTGGCAGAAATTGCTCATCTCTTAAATGCTTACTCATCTCAGAAAGATGGGAGTCCTTCGCCCACACAGCACCTGGGGATTTAACCCACAGATGAGCAGTGAAATGAAAATTAATCCTGCCAAGTCTAATAGAACTGTTCAGCCAGCAACCACCAGTCCTCCAACAGTAGCTTATTCATAACCAGCAGTGTTGGGGTGTGTTCACACTTAAACAATCAAGTAGGTTGGCTTAGCTGCACAGTCAAGACCTCTTTTTTTTTTTTTGCCTTGTGAGATTTATTACTATTTCTTTAATCACTATAGGAAAAGGAATATACAAATGTTGTTGACAGTCGTTTGGCTTTGCTGAAAATAAATTGATTATAGGTTTCCAGTCAAGGTGTTGTCACTGGTGATATTAAACATTGATGTCCAGAATGCATTAGTCTCCCTTGCTGGATAATGTCTACCTCTACAAGTAATCCATTGAAATTATTTCATGTGATGATAATCTTTGATTTAAGTGTCTGTCTGGTACCTAAGGAATTGTTCTTCTTGTATTACAGTAAAATATGAGAGAATCAAATTCCTTGTAATTGCTTTGAAAAACTCAGTGGAGGTTTATGCTTGGGCTCCAAAGCCTTATCACAAATTCATGGCTTTTAAGGTAAGTGAAACATCACTTTGGTTCAGACGTGTCGCTGTCTCTCGCTGTCTCTCATCTACTCTATGCTTTTGTTTTTTGTTGTTTTGTATAACACTTACTCTAGTTAAGGATAAAATGAGTATTCTTCTAAAGAAAATGTAGCTCATTTGACATACACTGGAGATGGCAGGCATGAAACATGATTTTTAGATGTGAGTAACTTGTTTCTCTCTACCCCAGCCAAATGCAGCATGTGCTGTGCCAAAGTGTGCGTTTGAATTCACAGAGTTGGTGTTGATTTCCCTCAGAAGGGGAGGAAAGTGAACACGAATGGTACTCAGCCTAATTCTTGCTTAGTCCCTTTCTAGAATCTGGATTTCTTTTTCAAACCACGAGTGAATTATCCAGCTGTCCTTGCAACTCAGTGGATGATGGATACTTAGCTCCTGAAATGTAACCTTCAATTTAACAAAAATAGCTGCCTAACTTTTGAGTTTTGAGAATTCTTAAGATCCTATATGTGGATCTGTCAATCAACAGCTATATGGTGTTATATATTGCATTTTTCTTTTTTCCAGTCCTTCACCTCACTTCATCACAAACCACTGTCAGTTGACCTGACTGTTGAAAATGGACAAAGACTAAAGGTCATATATGGCTCAGTAGTGGGCTTTCATGCCATTGATGTGGACTCTGGATCTGTGTATGACCTGTACCTTCCAACACACGTAAGATAATCCAAAAAACTACATTAATGCCTTTTTTCTTCGGGCTGTATGTTGTTGATGATCAGGTTAAGAGTTTTATTGGTTTTCAAAAGACAGGGTAAGAGAATAATTAGTGACAGCTGATAGACAACCACTTCTCACATACTTTTATAACACTGAAGTCCTGTTTAAATGCTTTTGTCACATTTAGAATATCAGTTTTAGTTGTTTAATGCCGGAAAGCCTATTGTATGGACAGCATTCTTTTTAATTGGTTTATCCTGAAAACTTAGTACTTAGACAGTCAAAGACACAATAATATCTACGTGAATTTGGGTGACTTTTGCAATCTGCCACTGTGCAGACTTTGCAGAAACCTAACTTCAGGCTAAAAAAATTTGCTAATCTTCTTACCATTCAGTTACCCATGAAGCCAGTGTGCAAATTCAGAATAAGTTTTAGATTTTCCTCTGGACTTCCTCCTTAGATTGTCAAGAAGTTGGCTTGAAGGTGTTGATTTCAGAATGATGTGTACATACTGCATTGTGTCTCTGTTTGAGGTGATGGTGATCACTAAATTCCTGCTTAAACTCAGATAACAGTAAATTCCCCTGCAGAAGTGAATGACTGGCATGGGGCTGTCCAACATGAAGTCTCTGCTATGGTTTTAATATTTTTGTTTGTTTGCTTATTTTTTAGCTGTCCTAGATAGTTCTTTTGAAAGCTGTGAGTCCCAAAAGCCAGAGAATCTTGGGGGCTTAGGTTCTGCAAACTGGCAGGTTCCAGACTGGCTCCAGTCTGATGGGAGGCTCCTGGCAGGGAAACTTCTGTGCACACTTGAACCCTCCCTGAAGTCAACAGCTCTCCATAGGGGCCGAGGTGCCATGGCCTCCTTGCATCCCAAGGCCACGTGTCCCGAAGTTACGCTTGGGAGGTCTGAAGAAATCTCATCCCAGATCTGCATGTTGCAGCCTGTGCTGTGAATCCATCTATTTTTTAACTTTTCTCCACTCTCAGCCCCTCGTTTTCAACACAAATGCAAACCCACTCCTCTCGTGCAAGCCACTTGATCACTCTGCTGCCCCTGCAAGCCACAGCCTCCACGTTCTGTCAGACCTGTGTTCCTGATGGACACAGCATCTAAGGATGGCTGTTAGATTTATAAACTTCTCTTCGTTAAAAAGTGACTTCTCTAGCTATTCTAGCTGTTGAATCACCTGCTAAAGGCTTGTACTGTTTATTTCTGTGTTGAGTTTTTTCTAGGGACTTAATATTTGTCTTGTTAGAGGGTTTATTTAATCTGACAGTTAGTAGCTTTGGTAGCTATGCAGCTTTGATGAATTCACATCAGTTTATAAATTGAAGCGTGGTACCCACGTGCCATTCTGGAAGTGGGTTGCTGAACAAGGTGAATGGTGTCTTGTCAAAAGGATCATTAGCATAATTGCCCAAGAGAAGAAAGGCAAAAAAAAAAAGGCAGAAAACCTTCTTAGAGGCTTTACTTTTTCAACAGGCTGCAAATACAATTAGGTACCTGATGAGAGAGATTTCCCAGGTGACTGCCCTGAGTATGTGGGGCACCTGAGACTGCGTCTGTGTGTGCTCTTCAAGCACAAGTTAGCACGGACTAAAAATACATTTTCCCTTTAGAGTCTCAGACCTGAAATAAATTGGCTGCTACGGTGGCTCTCTCTTTTTTTGGTATTTTATTATTTTAAAGAGCATCTGATAGAATCGGATAATTCTCTCAAGGAGCTTTGTGGCGGCAACAGCCCAGACTGTAACAGGCTGACTCGAGATACTCTTGCTTTCTGGTAGCCTCTTGTGCTGGTTCCCCACCTCTTTCTGCATCTCTTACCTGCTCCGGTCGCTCATGCGAGTACCAAGGCAACGCATTAAAATTGCTCTGCGGCTCTGGATCCCCGTGCTAGTGTTACGGATAGTTGTTGCGGAGGCACGGAGCCAAGTGGGTGCCCTGGGTGTGTTCAGTTTGGCAAGTACAGCTTCCGTGCTTCTTGTGCTGTTCGTTGTGCCCTTGCGCTGTGCCTAAGTGTCTGTGCTCGGAGGGGAAGCGACCTGTGCGTGGCTGGCTTGTGAGAATGATGTAAAGCTCCAGTCATATCCTTCCTATAGAAGTATTAATTGTGGTGGTTTAATTTACTATTTAACATCCTGTTTTGAGTAGTGCTTTAAACAAGGAAATGCTTCGTCGCTGTTTTTTAAGGCTGTCCTCTTTTTCTTTCAAAAACGCTTTCATAAAACCCCACCTTCACGGTTGTATACTTCAACGTGGTTTTTGGTTTTTTGCTTGGGACATGTTGGCTTCTGGGAGAGATTCGTGTGAGTGAAATGCACTGTTCCTGTGGCATGCAGAGGTGTGCCCAGCAGCAGACAAATGGGCAGCTATTTGTAGTGGAGGATGTGGGAAGGACAGAGTGGATTGTATTTGAAAGGTCCAGGGAACTTCTTACAGCAAGGTGAATGTTGTTAAATTTGCAGGTTTTAACTTGTGAGTGGGGGTAGGTAAATATCATGGAAAGTGAAAGCACTGATCTCCTGGAATGTGGAAGTTTCTGTCCTTCCTCTATCTTCTGAAATAATTGTGAATTCAAATTTATTTCATCTTTCTTCTATTTATATGATGCAAGTGTTTTGTGAGTGACTAAGTAAATATTATTGTGTCTCAATGGCTCCGTGGCTTCTTGAAACCAATTAGCACTGGTAAATTTAAAGTGAAATACTGAACATAGATTTGTTTGCAAACCTACTGTCACATTCAGAGAGGGGAGAAGGGGAGAAAGCCTGTCTCAGAGGCTCACTGGCAAACTCTGCAGCCTCTGAGAACAGGCATTTCTTTCACTTTCCATGAGCCATGAGCTAGTTCTTTTTATTGCTCTGCCAAGCTAGTTAGATTGATGTCATGACTAAAATTGCAGTCATGTTCTGATACAAATCCAAGTAAAATATGATTCTAGATCCAGGGGACAATTCGCCCACATGCCATTATCATCCTGCCAAACACCAGCGGAATGGAGCTCCTGCTCACCTACGAAGATGAAGGCATCTACATTGATATATATGGGCACTTCACAAAGGAGACTGTTCTGCAGTGGGGAGAAATGCCAGCGTCTGTAGGTATGTATGAAAAATAGCTCTTTATTAAATATAAGAGCCTGCTGCATGAAGCGTGACTTCTTTATGAGGTTTGTATCCACGTGAAAGTGGTTGTATGGCACAAAAAGCAACTTCTGAGCAAACCAGATGTGTGAAGAGTAAACAGATTTAGGGCTGTTTGTGTTAACACAGCCAGTGATTGCAACAGGGGCTTCCCATTTGGACCACAGTTTGTATTCTTGTCACACTTTATTGCATCACACATTGACTGTACAGACAGACTTCACTGAGGATGCAGCTTACCACCAGTTTTCACAGAGAGAATTATGTGAATTACAGCAGGGAAAAAGTGCTTTGGTTGTTGATAGCTCCCAGTTTTATGTAGAAATTCACAGCTACAGAGGGGTCACTTACTGCAGAGATCTGTAACTGCTGTCAAATGGCCCCTTCATTTTATCACTTCAAATTCACAGGGCTGCCAGCCCAGGGTATTTGTGATAGATTCTTAATCCCCCCGTGCTTGCTTTTGGCTGTGTAGGAGGAGATTCTGGTACTGGAGCCAGGACAGCTGTTTGTTTCACCTTTCCCATAGGCCTTCAAGCTAACAGTATGGGGAAAAAGAACAGCACGGGCAGATTTTTGGTTTTATTACTTGTTACTTTTAATTTGTCTCACTCCTGTTCTTCTGCATTTTAAAACAAACATACCAACAAACAAAACAAGCCCAAGACACTTAAATTGTATGGAAGCATGTTACTAGCTTGGAAGAAACTGGATACTGCAGTGAAAAATCAAGGATGTTCACCTTCCTCCTTTCATTTCTAGCTGAGTAGTTTTAGGAAAAGCCCATTAAAATCAATAAAATAACACCCTTGAGCAAATGCCAAGTTTGACATTTGAAGAAGGTTTTCAACAGTACTGAGGGCAAGAAGTCCTCTGGAAGACAAATCACTACAAGACAACTGATTTTTTGCATCATTTCAGTAACATTCAGCAACGAAACAGTTTCAGTTTCAAAACACAGGTCTAAGGATATAAATAACTGTACAGTGCTTCCTTCCCTTCACTGAACAGCCCTTGCTCCAATTTTCAGCCCTTATTTGATTGGGCTGAAGCAGAGCTACAGGGCATCATTAAAATATAGCAAGATGTATCAATTCTGTGTTTTTCATAGGAATATCTAATGGTCTTTGATATGTTGAAATTTTATGTCCCCTCTGAATTCATGTTAGAAACACCATAAGAAATAATAATGCAAAAGCAATTCCTCCATCAGGGTAAGAAGAGTTCTAATAAGAAATATTGAATGTAACTGGAAGCTGCACTGAGGAATCTTGTCTGAAGGAGACAGAAGCTTTCAAGAAACGTTGTTATGGGATAAGCTTCCTTAGGCCTTACTAAAAGTAGCAAGCTTACTTAACATAAATGTTTTCTTCAAACTGTAGTGTCTTATTCACCTTGCGGTGCACATATATATGATTTGCATAAATAATTTAGTAACTAATAACTGATTCATAAATAGCTAATGAATAAATCATCATTTAAAAACTCTACTTTGTTTTCCCACATGTACTTTATGAGTTAGGGGTTCCTTTTTCCTGTTTTGGGAAGACATAATTTTAAAGTCATCTGCATTTATATGTGTCCTGTCAGAGATTAACTTTAATCGCACATTTTACACTTTTTAAACCATAGATGTTACTTGTAACTATTTTTGTATTGTAACTTTTCTAGTTGTATTATTCTTACTGTTGCTATGTCCTAAAGAGTCATTATTACTAGATAGTGTTTCAAAGTTGGATGATAGATAAGCAACCAAGGGCTTTCTTACATCCTGCTTTAGAAAGGAGGATAATGCAAGAAGGGTTGCATAGATCTAGGACTCCTTGGAAATCTGTGTCCCTGGGCACTGGTTGCTCTCAAAGCTTCTTCACTTGATCTAGCTCAAGTGTGCAGCAGTGCCTTAGAAGTGGACCAGAAAGTCCTTCTTCCCAGTGTTGCTGTAAGTACTGAATCATCAAACCCACAGATATGAGAGGTTTGTAAAGCATTCTTGCAGCGTGGAAATCACGTGGCTTTAAATTCAGTAAAAATTTCCTTCCGTATTTCCAGCTGGCATTGAAGTGAATTAAGCTTTACCACTTTGGACCAGCTGAATGTGCCAGTTAATTACTCTGATTTAAAACATCCTTTGGTGTAGATCGGGCTAGGCACGATATTCTCAATTTCTCAAGGTTAATTACATCTTAATAGAAGGAATGCCTTCCACGTGCTCACACAACTCTTTCTCCTGTTAAACACAACCCTGTGACAATCATTTGCATGGAAAACTATCAGTACAAAATTGCCTACGTGTTTTTGTTACAGTATTTAGGGCAGTTAAATTGGAAGAGGATGGAGAAGATGCTTCTGAGGGTCGCATCCTATCTGGCCAATTTTACTGTATAGAAGCTTGTCTGTGTGAATAGTTCAGATTTTCGCTGCTCTCTGGAGAACTTCTCCCAGTGCTCAGGAAGCAAGACTGGGTTTTCTCTGGAAGGAAGGGTGTCAGTCTCCATCTGTCTGTCTCTCTCATTTGTACTTGGGCAGATTCCACAGTTGAAGGGAGGCCAACTCCAAACCCCTTCTCAAGCTGTCAGTTGAGAATTTTCCAGTGTGTTACCTGGAAAACCCTTGTGTTTCTGCTGCTGCTGCAGAACTTACGGTATCTCAGAAATGGATTTCAGTGGAACAGAAACTGTCAAACTTTGTGATGCAGTGCAAAACAAATTTGACTTCTGATTGGAATCGTATTTCCACTAAAAACTAACACAACCTATAAACACACAACTCAAACTTTACATAAGGACCTCTGTTGACTGTTATTTTAATAATTTACCCACTAGCTCCTATTAATTGTCTTAATTATTTTATATTCTTGGCTGCAGACAAAAAATTATGAGAGAAGTGTGAACAACTTGTATTGGAAGGGCCCAGCTTAGGGGCAACTTGACAATTTCGTAGAAGATCCTGTTTTTCTGGGATTTCTAGACCCATTCTAGACTTCCTGAAGTCTGTATGAGCTTATCTCAACATTTTCAGTCTATGTTGCAGAGATAGAAGGCTCTTGTGTTACCCTGAGGGTGCTCTTTAGTCTTCTTTTGCTCATTTCTTGATTTCTTCAAACAAGTATTTTGAAAGAAACTTTTGCAGTTGGTGAGAATACTTTGATACAAAAAATAAAAAATAGTTTATATTATAATCGATGGATTTAGGACAGGGAATCTAAATATAGCTTATTCATAGTCTTAAATTGGGACCTCTGTGACCAATCTGTTAATAAGAAATTAGAGAGAGGAAGCTCAAGTCCCACGGGAAATTAAAATT
Source organism: Atrichornis clamosus (assembly GCA_013400975.1). NCBI lineage: Eukaryota > Metazoa > Chordata > Aves > Passeriformes > Menuridae > Atrichornis > Atrichornis clamosus. The sequence goes on along the minus strand of WBMZ01013216.1, from coordinate 12,100 downwards.
GTAGAAGTATTCTTTGTTTAATCTGAAAGATGTACACATATGTAGGGCTAAATATAAATATAGCTGTAATATTTTCTTTCTATAAAACAGGTTTTAAAAAGGCATTAAGAAACATGAAGTTAATAAGATTTGGGAGCACTTTTGCCCTTTTGTGTGAGTAATGAATTATTTACAGTATGTAGCCATAGAGGGTTGACACAAATCTGGATATTCCCAGAGGAACCAGTAAAAGTCCTTATTTCCTTTTCGCTGTACATATTAGAAGCAAAAAGGCTTTTTTATGTAGAGAAACCAGAAGGTGGTTAAATTACTGCCTCAGTGCTCTACCAGCAAACTCACCAGTTCTTCAAAGAGTTGCTGTCCAGCTCGTGCTCAGAACATCCTGCTCTTGTCCGAATGATTTGTGTTGGTCAGGTCTCCTGTTTCCCAAGGAAACAGCCAAAAGCTTTCACAGGAGCAAACAACCACCCCAGATCCATTTCTGTGTTGGGGTATCAGTTCTACTGGAATAATTACAACGGAGTGAGCAACAGTAGGGAGCAGAGAAGTTTTGGAACAGAGATGCATAGAAACATACACAAGTAGAATAATAATAATCATCATAATATCACCTCCTACACAGGGCAGACAGGAAATACCAAGTCTTGCACAAGTTCGGAGCATTGCTAATGCTTTCACAATGATAGGGAACTGATTCTGAGCTCACTTTGCTATACTGTCTTTATGGCATTTATTCTTTGATGTCCAGTGAGTACTGCTGGTCTAAATGGTGGAGCAGGAGCCACAGTTTGTGCAAAACTGTAGGTCTTCTAAGATACACAGCAATCTGGGGGCAGCCGGGGAGCTTCAGGAATAACTGTTTCAGTAGGTGAAGCAGCTGCTGGCACATCAGTCTGAGGCAGGATATGCCTTTTCTGCTTAGCTGCTCTCCAGAGGAGCAGGGTGGCTGTTAAGTCTAGGCTTGCTAAAAACCAGTTCACTCTGTGTGTTATAGACACACCTGTATAAGTTGCCAGCTGGAAGCATAGGATGTTTTTATCTAAAGCTGAGATGGAATGTGGACTCAAAGTTACTATTCCCAAATTGCTCATAGTACAGGAGCTATTGTTCCAAAATAAGACAACTTTAGTCTGAGTCTTTCCTCTGAATTCGTCTCACATGAAACACCAGTAAGAACTCCCACATGGATTATCAAGACTCAGTACTGACCTTTGAGTTCACAGCCTGCTATCCTCCAAATTCATCTCCATAAGTCCTTATAACTGGACAACGCTGCAAATGCTGTCATGAGGCTGTTTTGTTTGCATGTTTTTTCACAGATGAAGTTTGGGAAAGAATTTTTTGATTCTGCTACAAGACTGAGTTTTTATGCTACTTGCACTTAAACCTGCCCTTGTCAGTTGACAAGTTCTTGGTATGTTGTCTGGCCAGCAGAGAATTGGGGCTGAACTCGGCGTATCTGGTGTATCGTGTTCCTGTTGCAGTACTGCCTGGAGGTCAGGTCTGTGCACAACACAGCAGCAGTGGTCAGTGGTCCAGCAGAGGACCTAGAGGTTGCAGCAGAGCCTAATCAGGTGGTTACTGGGAACTGCAGGAAGCTATCAAATTGAAATCTGCCAAAGGCACGGTTACAGACAGGGCACATTGACACCTGGAGTGTAGATTTCGTGTATTCGAAAAGATCAGGAGACTTATTAGTTCTTTGTTGCTAGACCTATATGACCTACACTAAACAGTGTAGCCACAGAATGCTTTCATGCTGTTTATATATATGCACCTGCCTGGCTCCCCAGCTCCCAGAACCACACAGTGCCTCTGTTGTGTTCAAAAGCAAAGTTTGAAAAGATTAATGTGGTGTCAGTTGTTAACAAAAAATAGCAGAACTCTGAGTTTTGTATCATTTTTATCTTCTTCACTTTATGTGTGGTCCGGGCTTACTTTTCAGATACTGCATACTGCATGGTGCTGCCCTGGGCTCATCCTGCTACTGCTTCTCTGTTCAGAAATGTTAATGACAGTCTTCCTCACAGGCCACAGCAGTGATGTCCTGTTGTACAGCCTAGGAACTGAGGCATAAAGAAAAGATTTTAAGCTATAGTAATTTCATGTGTTTGAGTTTAAGAAAATACCCCTTCTTCTCTTTGGCCACTTACCTTCAGTTGCTCACTGCTGCTTTGCTTTTAAAACATGTTAGTTTCTTTCTCTTTCCTCACGTCTGGAATACTGGGAAAGAATTATCTTGCTCTCAACTCTAGTGGCAGGGAATCCTTCAGTGTGCACAAAGAATAACTGCAAGTCTTCTGAACAGATTTAGGGGAAATTTATAGACTTTGAGGAAACTAAAATCACAACATTGTAGCCAAACCACCAGTGTTTCCACGGATGTATGATGTTCATACATTTGTTCTAACAACAATTATAAAGTAAGGATTCCACGTTAATATAAATCAGCACTGCTAGAAGTATACACAGTCACATGGGCACATTGCTTTTATTTTCTGCTGTCCTGCTCAAGCAGGATCACAGGCTGTTGCTTCCTGTATCAGTCTGTACAGAAAGTTTAATTTTTAGACAAAACCTAAATCAACGTGGAAGGTTTTAAGAAGCAAACCTTGCTCACACTAATAATGTAGGGCAGGCATGCACTGTCCACTGAAGCTAAAACCCAGCCCAGTGCACACATTCCCTCTACATCATTTCAGAGCACCAGAATACTCAGACTAATGAAATAATGGCTGATAGTTAAGCAAGAGGAACAATTTCTGAGCATTGACTACCAATAGAGCATAACTAATGTGATTTTACCTTGGAAGCCCATACATGCACTAAGCAGAGGGCTTTCACTGAAACTGTGCCTAATTTGAAATCTGTGGTGTTAACTCCTTCATCACTATTCCAATTTCTTATTGCCAGATTGTAGTAAGCTTCCACAGTGCTGGAGTATCTTCTTCTGGTTTTGGAGATATTGCACATAACCAGTGATGAGAAGACAATAGCTAAGGACACCAAATTGATCTTGCTGTAGTCTCAGATTCTAAAGTATTTAGGTTTCAGACTAAGCTGAACTCCATAATAAATACAAACCCAACTTCCTAATGGGAACAGAATGCCTAGTGGGTACAGTTAAGACTTTTCTTGGACATGGAACAGTTAAAGGATGAGAGACAAAAATGGGTACAAGTTCCACCAAGAAAAAATGCAATCAGATGTTAGAAAGAAATTTTTACTTGAAAGTAGTGATGCGTTGCAGCAGGGTCTTGGAGAGGTTGTGAAATACCCATCAAACCATGTCTTGGCAAGTTCCTGAGTAACCTTGTCTAATTTGGTCCTGCTTTGGGGCCTGTGGTTACACAAGATGCCCTTCAGAAGTGTCCTCCAACCTTTTGTGATTGTAAGATATACAGTAGTAGTTAAGATTTATGTCTAGAGTTCAAAATAGGTCTGAGGGAGAAACTGAAATTTAGTTACTATTCCCAAGGCTTTTTGTGTAAACTTAAAATACAAATAATTCAGAATATGTTGTTATCAAAGAGAAATGCATCAGATCAATAATGAACATAAATGAGGCAAGAATCGGCCTTTCAGCTGTTAAATAGAATTAAAAAATTCTTTCCCTCTTTTTTCTTTTAGCTTACCTTCAGTCTAACCAGGTCATGGGCTGGGGGGAGAAAGCGATTGAACTGCGCTCTGTGGAAACAGGAAATCTGGAAGGAGTATTTATGCACAAGAAAGCACAGAAGCTAAAATTTCTGTGTGAAAGAAATGACAAGGTACAGAGATTATTACTGTGTGGAGATTTAGCAAAAATGAGTAATAGCTGACTATGACAGACCAGTTAATTTTTGTAACTCTGTTATTGGTTATTTCCTGCCTTTGTGTATCTTCCCCCTTCAAAGTCCATGTAGTCACTGATCCCACAAAGCACTCACTATGGATATTCCACACTTTCCCACCACCAGCTCAGTTAGAAGTCTCTGTTCCACCCAGCCTTCACTGCTCTCAGTGATAACAAATACAGACACTGGGAGCTGCCCAACACCACAGGTGTAGTGAGGAAGGCTAATGAGTCGGCCCCAAAAATTGCCAGCTGCAGGACGGCCTCTCCTGGGCTACTGAAATTGCAGGCAGTTCAGAGCAGTCATCATGGAGAAAAAACCCCAACACTCTTAATTGCAGACACCAGAGTAGGGATAATCGGGTATGATTTCTTGCATATAGCGATTTTGATAAACCTTCTCTGAAATCTCCTTCGTCTCACTGTCATATTTAGAAAACTGAGGCCCCAAAACCTTAATTATTAAATGTTCTCCTATGTAATTTCAAATAGGAAAATACATATATTTTAAAAATTCAGTTGTACCACAAGTACAGTTTCACTTTAAAAAGTTTCTCACAGGATTAAAATTCAGTTGTGATATATGTATATCCTTGTGTTTGGGACTGTGGCATTCTGTCACATTTCCTATATGAGTAAAAATATTTTCATAAATATAAACTGACAGCATCTTTTTTTTTCTCCCTTTCAAGGTGTTCTTTGCATCTGTACAGTCAGGAGGCAGCAGTCAAATATACTTTATGACTCTTGGTCAAAATGTACTATTCAATTGGTAAAGCACATCAAAATGAAGAAAATGAAAATTTCCCTATAGGTAGCAGTGTAAAATTCTCAGAGGTGATATACACAAATCTGCACTTTTACCTACAAAAATGTTGGCATTATTGACTTATCAAAATTCATATTCTTTCAGTCTGAAAGGATTCCATTTTCTTGTTGAAGTATTGCAAACACGTTTGTTTTGTCTTTTAAAGTATGTTGCAAACCAAGGTTGTGTTAGGAGACTTTAATGAAGAATGTAGCTAATATAAGAAGCTCCTGTACTCTGAGAAATGTACGGTTTCGTTTTCACAGATGATGTAATGTTGTTATCTTGTACTGAAGTCTCTTTTTTTGGACAGCAACAGCTGTAGGTAGATACAGAACCACAACTGAAATCTATTTTGAATTGGGTTTGGGCTTGTTTTGCAGTTGAAGCAAGTTGTTACTGTTTCTCCAAGACTGACTTGTCCAAGTTTCACAATCCCTGAAAGAGTAACCATTCGTGGTGGCTCCCAGCACAGACAGGAGGCTTCAGGGATTGTCCCTCTTTGGACCACGAGGGATCATCCCCTGTGCTGGGTGGACAGGTGTGTTTTCAGAGTTGTAAAAACAGTTAGTTCTGAACCTGTGCCCCAACTGGGAGATTTTTACAAATGCAGGGGACAGACTTCGTGTTTCTCTCAGGGCTGGATGCCCGAGCCCATAGACACAGTTACTGTAGAATGTATTTGTAAAAATAGTTTAAATAGTCTGGCAGAATCATAGATGCATAAGGCATTATGAAACTGAACCTGTAACGCATGGGACCCACACTTGTATGAGTTGATTTAAAGGCACTACCCATGTATATAAATAAGGGCACAGGATCAGGCACCTTCTTTTCTTCTTTCTTGCTCTTTTACATCAAATCTTTGTGTATTTGTGTGTAAATACAATCTTTCCACAATGGATGTTAAGATTAACAAATGTATTCTTAATATAGTTATGAAAATATCCAAAGAGTTAATCTATTATAAATAGAAAATATAAATAATTCCAGGTGCTTTCTATGCTAATTACATCTAAATAAAGCTGCATCCACTAGTGTTATTGGTGCCAGTGTTTCTGCATAAACTCTGTTCTCAGGGGCTTCTATGTTGGCCATAAAACTATAGAGATATAATATATATATATATATATATACACACACACTATATATAATCATATACTATGATTCAATTGTAAGGTTTAAGGCAATCCTCATTTAGCTGATTTTTGGATGTGCTTTGAAAATAAAGCATCAAATGTAATACAAAAAGCTCATTCCAGCCATGATACAGTACGGATGATGCCGTGGGCAAAAGTGAAATCACTAGCTACAGAGCTTGAAAATAGGTATTCTTTACTTGAAATATTTGATACTGAAAGGTGCAGGGAAAGTGTGTTGGAATATCTGGTCTTCTACCTCAAGCATGATGGTTCTGTGTGACTAAAAGGGCAGAAATAAAGTTGTTGGAACTGGTGACTGTGCTGTCCAGTGCGTCCGGTTCAGGTGGTGTTGGCAGTGATGCTGTGACTGACAGGTGCTCAGAACTGCTGTCCCTGTGTATGGCAGCAGGGAATCAAACTAGGGGCTGATCACCCTTCCCCCTGTTCGCTGTGTTGGCACCTCACTGCTGCAGGCAGGTCAGAGGTGCCTGCACTGTTGCTGTCTATATTTCTGGCTATACAGAGGACTGCACTTTCCAAAGTTATTAACGTAGCACTTTCACAGGCACTAGCTTATCTCAAAATGTATAGTGTTTTTTTAATGAAGTATTCTCCTTTTAAATGTTTAACTAACAGAAAAATAAACCTAAAGCCATACTAAAAAAAATATTTGCAGTTAATACTCCACGTGGTTCTTAATGTATGTGAGCAATCAGCTTGTGTGCAGATTTGAAACCTGAATGGCAACTGTGCTTGGGCAGAGCTGTGTGACAATGGGAGCTCTGTCTGGCTGTAGTAATGTCCCTACCTGTTGCCAGTGCCAGGGCTGGGGCAAATGAGCAAAACCTGGCTTGGCTCCCTATGCTGCTGAACACTGGGCTTGTTTCATTCAACTTTCACAGAACAAACAACAACAAAAAACCCCCACCAACAAAACCAAACCTGCCCAGATCTATAACTGAACCAGAGATGAAAGTTACACTTACTAGCAGAAAGTAAGTTGCTGACAATCAACTTAGAAGTAACTTACTTGCTTTTGACTTAAAAGTCTAAGAGACTGTGAAGGAAGAACAGCTTTCATTTTGCACACAGTAGGTGTGCAAAACTTGCAAAGCTGCTCGTGCTACAAGCAATCAGTGATCCAGGCTGCCCTGTAATATTTTTTAAGTGTGCTTATCTCAGCAGCCTCTGCGTTACAGGGGATGCATGTGAATATTTTTCCCTTCCCCCTTCTCATGTCAGCAGGTAGGAGGCAGATTTTTTTCCTGATGCTAGCGACTAGTTAAAAAGAATTTAGCAGAGTGGTGGGAATTTATAACAACAACCCATATCAACAGATTAAAGAAGCAAATGTGATCAAACTTGTTTAAGATTATTGTAACAGAAAATTGTAACAACAAATTGACACACTGTGAAGATGTTTAACTCCCTACTAAGAGGGAAAAATACCCAAACAACCCCAAGTTCAAGAGAGGGAATGTGCACTATTATATTGGGATTGTAATTTTTCATTCTGTTTACCTCTATTAGCTCTCTCTTCTTTCTAGCTACAATTCAAGGCAGTGGGTTGGATTTTCATCTTCTACTCTATTAAAAAAACCATAAAAAAACATTGGAATTTTTGGATTTACATCCATGTGTAATTATGGAAAGAGTGAGGCCCTTAGAGGTGAATGCTTTTGAAGGCTTTAGAAGTGGTATTGCAAATAGCAATAGCAACTGGATGAAACAAGGAGAAGACTCAGGCATTGTCTGTCAAGAGACAGTCAGAATGACTGAAGATGAGAAAGAGCCCCGACATGTTAAGAGTAACAGAAGAGCATGGAAGTGACTGAAGAGGAGGGAAAAGCTGAAGAAAATAAATAAGAGTAGCCAAAGGCGAAGGGAGTGGATGTCTGGCACAGCATCTTGCTGTAGGAGGAATACAAGAAGTTAAAAGATGTTAAGGAAAAGAAAGCGACCAAAGAAAGGGAAAGGTGTCTAGAGTGACTGGGGGGAACTGAATGAGGGAGTGTTTTGAATAAGTGTTCAGCTCAAAGCAAAAGTACAAAGGCCAGAAATAAAAAAAAGAGAGTAATCCAAGGTTATCCAGACAGATTTAACTATGCAAAATTTATATCAGATTTGTAGTTTCATTTTGTGAGGTATTTCAATAGCTGTACCCTTTCACTAACTTTTAAAACCAACGAGTGAACTGTTTAATGTGTTTTTCTAATGATGTCACTTTGACATGAAAAAATGCTACAGGGGCAGAAGAGCAGAATGTTAAGGATCCGTGTCAGTAATCCTTTGGTACATGCAGTCTCCTAATGGCAGGTGGTGCTCATAATGTTGTATTTGCCATAAAAGATTGTGCTAATGCTGCAGCAACATAGAACTGTGTGTATGTGCCTACTTTCATTTTAGGCATGGTGAACTCTTCTGCAGCCTGAACCTTGGCACATGAGTTTAAAACCTGGGAACAATGCGAGTTCTGTACTGTACATTATGTATTGTTCTCTGACGTTGAAATTGTACAATTGAAACAGTAATAAAAATATTCTGAAAATCAAAGCTAGTATCATGCTTGTAATGATTCTGTTATATTGACATCAGCTATTGTAAAAATTATAGAGACCTTTGTTATTGTTTTCCAAATCTAGTCACTGTCCTTAGGGAAACATCCATATCTGCCTACAGGGACAAAATGAATATATATCCTTGTATGGATAAAGATGCCCAAGTGACAATGTGAGAGTTCAGCCTAGACAGCCAGGGCTGTGCTGTGCGTGCTGCTAATGAGCTTCACGGAATTTCTGTGCGTCCGCATTTAACTTTACACAAACACCCAGTGAGATGAGGGCAGTGGAACCACAACAGAATGACAGCTTGCAGTCCTTGCTGCTACAAGAACTGGCTTTTGTGCACATTAACCTGAGTGCCAGGTTAGCCTAAATCACCTTTTCTCAGGTAAGCTCATGCAGTCTTTATTGCCACTGGAATTGTTTCTCCAAAGACCACCGTAAAAGCTGGTTTACAAGTTCAGTTCCATGTTTAAGCAGCTGTATTTAAGTTAAATGAAGCATAAGCAAACCTGCAGTCTACATAAAAGACTTCTGTAGATTTTAAAACCTTTGCAATAAGTCAAATTTCCACACACCAAAAATGTAAGAAATCTTCCTGCTGATTGCCCACCACTTTCTTAAACTGCTTTTCAAAGTGCAGAGAGCTGATTAAAGGGCAAGAGGACATCAGGGTAATCACCAAAAATGTTTTTTTAGCATTACTTAACTGCTTCCTGTTATTTTCTAGGAAGACTTAACAAAAGTACCTAGAAGATAAGGGTGAAATGCATCGGAAAAGCTTTTCTATTTTTGTCCTCAAAACACTTTGTGGTGAACAACTTTTACAGTAAGCTTTATGATCTTGCACACCAGCTAATATTTTTTTAATCTAGAGCATCACCTTTTATTCTTTCGTGCATTTCATTTCTCCACATTATTTTAACTGTATTATTTAACAGAATGTAAAAACATCCTCCTATTTAGCATAGCTCATTCCTCACTGTCCTTGCTATAAAGCAAACTGCTGTTTGCTTAAGATATAAAAACAAGAGATACTTGACTGCTGATTACCTCTGAGAATTTGAGACTATTGATTCACCAGAGATGAACACAGGTATGGTTTAGCAGACTTGGTTGTAGGCATATAAAAATCATACTGTCTTCAATGAGTTGCTTACACGTCCTGATGAGGAAGGCTCGACACAACACAAAGCTCGCAGTTCTTGTGATGCGATACAGCCATCTGCTGATGGCTCACCTCCCATCATTACTGATTCTCCAAGTGTTTCTGGACTTCACTTTCTAATACATCAGTCCCACTGTTCAGGTATGGTAGGGAATTGCATCTAGGGGAACTCACAGACATAACCAGTCTTTAAAATGTGTTGACACACAAATCTCAGCCAAAGAGATTTACCCCATTCCAGTTTTGAAATTGGTATGTTAGCTAGACCTCTGCTGGTGAGAAGCAAGGTAATAGGAGCAAGTTCCTAAGAGGAGGAACTATCTTGTGTCTGAACCTGCAATGCCTACAAATTTATCCAATATAAACTATTAACTCTGCTATCAGTCCACATCAGTCCATTATTGCTCCACAAAAGCTTCAGCTTCAATGAATGAAACCACAGTGACTTACAATAACAAAAAAATCTGGCAAGAGATACACATGTAACTACCTCTTTGTAAGTAGGTTTCTTCTGCAAATCACATCATGAGCACAGACAAAAGTGGAGATAAGCTGGGAAGAGTCCACAGGTTTCCTTATTATACCTACAGGTTCATTTAATAACTTAAAAACAGTCTACACCACAACTCTCCAGGTAAGGCTTGTATATGATGTGAAATCACATCTTGTGCAATGTCAGTGAAAAGGTGTTTGGGTTATGTTCATTTTTTATAAATTGTAAATGCCATTTTATCAGTCCACACAATAAGTCATGTGTTTACTGGGGAAAAAAGACACCATGTGGAAGTTTTACCCAATACTTCAACATAAACAACACAAATGACTGATTTGCTTTAAATTTTCTCACTAAGGAATGCACTGTGACATAAAAAGCATAATCTCATACCGTTCCTAGAGAATTCTAAAAGCCAGAAAAAGCTTGGGTTTTATACCCCTTTGTCTAGTTTTTCAGTCTGTTTTAAATTGTTCTGGCAACAGGTTTTCCAATTTCCCCACGGCCAATGCTCCACAGTAGCAAAGGCAGTAGACTAAGAATACACTTGTTCTCAAGCTGCAAGCTGGAAGAATTGCTCTGGCCCGGCAGCTGAGGCAGCTCTGCCTACTCTGCAGCCCCACTTTAGTCTTCCAGATTTCCAAAGGCTTTCTGGACCAGTGACACTATAAAGACTGGAAACTGCTACTCTTCCTGGCCTTTCTTTTTACTCCTCTCTCCTCACTCTTTATAGCTCAATCACAGAGTGGCTGGGGTGGGAAGGGAACTCTGGAGAACATCTCATCCAACACCCCTGCTAAAGCAGGGTCACCCACAGCAGGTTCCACAGGATCTCATCCAGACAGCTTTTGAGTATCTCCAGAGAAGGAGACTCCACAGCCTCTCTGGGGCAGTTTGTTCCAGTGCTCTTTTGCCCTCAAAGGAATTTTTTCTCCTAGTCAGATGGAAGTTCCTGTGTATCAGTTTGTGTCCATTGCTCCTTATCCTGTCACTGGGCACCACTGAAGAGTTTGTTCCCATCCTCTTGATCCCCATCCTTGAGATACTTGTGTGCATTGATAGAGTCCCCTCTCAGTCTTGTCTTCTCTGGGCTAAACAGGCCCAGCTCCCTCAGCCTTTCCTCACAGGAGCAATGTTTCCTCCAACAGAAAAAAATACATATATTAGAAGGTGCTAAAAAAAGTATTTAATACAAAATTCTTAATTTCATGAATATCATAAATGGTCTAGTGAAAGGTGGTTTGGAACAAGATGATCTTTACAGTCCCTTCCAACCCAAACCATTGTTTGATTCTGTGGTATGCTAAAGAAGTTGATAGTTGCAGTGGGATGAGAATAAATAACATAGATAAGGTCACACACTTAGGAACCTCTAGAAAGAATTTCTCCTAATGAGGGAAACAACAAGGAAGAAAGACCCAGACTGTGATGATTATGATTGCCCACGTATTGCGACTATATAAAAGAGAAATACAATGTTAGGAGCTGGTACGAGACTCTTCCCTTCCAACTGGGAACAAATTGATGGCGAGGTAGAAGCAATGACGGGTTGTGCATCCACTTAAACGAAATCAGGAACAGATGCAGCCGAATTCTCTAAGGGACGAACGGACCAGGGCGCTGCTCGCTGCACAAGGGGCTGCCAGGCCCAGCACCTCTGTCCCACCCTACGGGGAGCTCGGGGTCACCGGCACCCCCGAGCTCCGAGGCACAGCCACAGTGCGCCGACGGGGCGGGCAGCGGGCCAGCACCGGAGCAGCGGCGGCCCCCGGCCTAGCGGAGGAACACTCAGGCGCCGCCCGCCGCCGCTACCCGGCCGCTTATCGCCGGCGACCCCGCGGCCGCCCCTCCCACCGCTTCCTCGGGCCTCAGCTCCGTCCCTGCTCCCGGCCGCAGCCGCTCTCCCGCCGCCTTCCCGTCCCCCTGTCCCCTCTCGCCGTGTCTCCGGCCCCCTGTCCCCGCCCCCGGCCCGGCCGTTGGCGGTTTGAACGGCGCGCGCGCACCCGCCCCGCCCCGCGCGCGCGCCATGGGGGCGGCGCCCCGGCTCAGCCATGACAGCGGGAACCCGGGGCCGCCGCCGCCGCCCCCGGCAG
>WBMZ01013215.1:52643-65347 GCA_013400975.1 Atrichornis clamosus | reverse complement strand
TCCCTCCCTCCCTCCCTCGCTCTTTCCCTTCCTTCTTCCGTCTCCCTCCCTCCTTCCCTCCCGAATTCCACGTACCTATTTATCCAAGGGCACCAGTGAAAGCAGCCTCCTCCTCCTCCAGAAAGCTCCTGAATAAAACGCTAATGATGCCAAATGATGCACTGCCGAGAAAGTTGATGGGAATTTCATGGTTGAGGATTTTTAACACAGTTTAACAATTTTGTGTGCATTTGAATGATGGGTTTTGTGCTTCATACAATGTCTTGTGCTGTATTTAAATCTCACGTAACTTTCTCCAGCTGTTTTTACAGTAAGCTTTCAGTTTTGGCAGAAGCCAATAGAGATTTTCCTTTAATGTCTGTTCGATAATGGCCTTTCACCTCATTAAGAAGGCAGCATTTAATTATTTTTAGCTATTGGTTGGTCAACATATTCGACAGTACAAAGAATTGCGTTGCAAAATAACATAAGCAATTTGTTGGAATTTAAATTGAAGGGCAGCTCTTAGATAGTGATATTCAAATAGTAACTTTTGGCTTGAGATTTGGGTACTACCAGTACTTAAAGTATTCTGGATCTAAGTTTCTGCAGCTGCTTTTTATGTGTTCTATGACTTGTAGTTGTCATGCTCTTACCCATGTTGGGAATTCCCAGTCCTAGTGCTCACATGTGAAGAGCGCAGCTTTAAGACAACTGTTTAGATTAGCAGAAAATTTAAAATACCTACCACTGGACTGAAAGTTGGGGTTTTGGGGGTTCTTTTTTTGATCTTACACCACAGATTTTTGTGGGGAAGACAGGGAAGCAGAAGAGAAAAGAAACAAATCAAAACAAAAAGAAGTAAACCAAAACAAAAGGAGCTCTGACTTTGGCTGGAAGATTGGCTAAGAAATCTTGGACCGCACCCACCAAGAAGGGATCTTCATCTCCTGTTCTGGATCTTAGGGGTGACGCAATTCTTACTTCCCACACAATAGGGAGTGAAATTACAGCGTAATAGCTGCTTCTCACTCATAGTCAGAGTGAAGAACTGCATAAGTACTTTCTGCATTGAAATTAGACACAACTGGAAGAAGAAAAATAAAAAAGTTAGGGCTTTTTTTTTTCCTAAAAAGGAGAAGTAAAACCACTAAAAAGGAGATCTGGGAATCTAAGCTGAAAATCAAGGACATACATCTTCCTGCAGATGAATAATAAACGTTTTAAAGATAAAGCATTACAAAAACTGAGATGATAAGTGCTCACAGGATTAGTGTGCATGATAACAAATAATAGCCATAGAATTAGAAGAAAGCAAAGGAAAATGTCCCTTTTTTTTTTAAATAGGTGTATTTTTCTGATACATTGCCTACATTGGTAAGTTGTGACATACCCCAATGCTTTATCCATCTAAAATTTAGCTCTCTAGTCTAAGCCACTCATCCTGTGTAGTTGATGGATGTAGGTAGGCATCTCCATGGGGTTCCCTTTCTGTGGTCAGCTGAAGACCCTGCTGTACACATGTCCACATCAAATATGACTTCTGTAGGCATCATACAGAAGATTAGTTCATTTTACACTCCAGCAAATGAAAGCCAAACCACTCCCTCCCATGAACTTGCAAACACAAAAGCAGTTTTCTAATCTACATTTAGATAACATTTTCTAACTGTAAATTGAACTATCAAGAAGTTGCTGTGGTATGTAAGTGACTGAAACCTCAGGGCTATGTCAATATGTACAAGCTGAAAATCTGACTCATTTAAAAATGTTTTTTGAAGTCTTTGAACACATTATTTTAACATTTATTTCCATACCGCCCTTTGCTGTATGTGTGTGATACCACATGCTTATTTTTTGTGGTTTCTGGCTTACAAAAGTCTTTTGTTCATTCTGGGAAAGCATAGTGTTAATCATTGGGAAATATTTTTACATTCCCTCTTTACAAAATATGAGAAAAAAATACTTTCTATCTAGAATTAAATCCTACTGTAGTAAACTGTCTTTTAAAATGGAATTGTAAAGGTGATTCTCTTAAATCTACAGCTAATTTGGTCCAAATTCTCATCAAAGCTTCTTAAAATAAAAACTGGTATTTCAGTTAAATCTGGTTGGTTTCTTCTTTTCTTTTTTTTGGCTCAGGGATCATTTTTAAAAACAGCGACCTTAAATTAAGCAGCAACATTTCAATGGGGAAAAAAATGGGACTTTTTTTCCTTGAGTAGATTGGGAATTATTTTTGATTCTGTGAGAAGTGTTATAAACCGTGTGTAAACGATGGCAAAAAGGTGGGAAGCAGATTGAAAAGGGTCTAGCTATGGAAAATAAGAGGTCTGCTTAGATAGGCCGGGGGAGGCGTTTGAAAAGACCAAAGAATGAGAGTTGCAGCAGGACAGATAAAAAAGCCCCATAAGGGTACTTAATTTAAAAGAGGAAAACGATTTATTCATGAAAAATGGTTTTGCTTTCCTGAAAACCTGGGGGTAAACATGGCCAGTGGCTGTAATTTTGTCAGACAGCAATGCCTGAGCTGACTGATCTGGGAAAAGACCAGGAATGTCCGTGGGGTGAAGTGAAATTACCTCATCCAGGCTGTCTGGACCAGGCATTTTCAAACAGGGGCTCTCTTGAAACCTGGGAGGAAGCCTAAGTACGTGTGGGAAAAGCGGAGTGTGTCATGCAGGGCTCGATGAGTGTTTGGAACCTCGAGCAGCGCTGTGGGATCGCAGCTGTGAGGGCCTGGGAGGAATTTGCTCCCTGCGGCAGAGAACTGCTAAGCCTGAAACCAGCAGTTTCCAGCCAGATGCAGACCTGCACATGGATTGCTGGAAACACCAGGGGTTTGGGAAGATGGAGGGAGGCCTGGTGAAACACCTGATGCTTGATGGATGTGCTCTCACAGGACTACAGACTACAGCCATGATAGACCCCAGTGCTGCCGTGTGGCCTTGCCCTGTGAAGGGGTCACGCTGGGGAAAAGGGTCATCTCTTCACAAAACAAATTATTAGGAAGAGAAGAGCCCATCTGTTTAATTTATAATATAGCTAGTCTCCTGAAGTATCAACTTGGGATGACCCCTGTGCACACACTTAGTTTAGGAGGACTAATTGTTGGCAGTGCAATATTCCCACATGTGTCTGCTTTTGCTTTCACTCTCAACTGCTCTAACTCAGAACTTTCCTCCTTAGCACTTCATTATCAGGGTCATCTGAAGTACTGCTTTGTTTGTTGCTCTTCTGAGAAAATGCTAACACTCCCCAGATCATAACCCAGGGGATGTTCAGCATATCTGCGAAAATAGGTACCCTGAGATTTCGTAAGTGGCAAAAGTATTTGTGGGTGAGACACTTGAAATGTTGAAACTTTGGACCTATTCCCTAAGAACTGTAGTCATACCCTTGAGAGGAGAAGGATGTTGAGTCATAGTGAAGAAAGGAAAGAAAGAAAAACTGAATGTTTTTTCTATTGCAATCATCCCGGAGGTCGGACGCAACCAAGACAGATATATGAACAATAAAAACACTGGTTAGATGACTCAAAAGGTTAGGTTTTCTGGCACTGGACTGAAACAGTTCAAGAAAGAAAGAAAATATGGAAATGAAGCGTAAATTAAGCATATTTGCTTTCAGTCTGAAAGAAAATATGGAAATGAAGCATATTTGCTTTTTCAGTCTAGTGCCTGAAGACAGATTAATTTAAACATTTATTGGTAGAAAGCTTCTGAAGGACTGACACTCTGGCTGTCTGAAGGCTTCTGTAAATGTATCAGGACCAGTATGGAGAACAATGAAATTGCATTTCCTTTTGGAGGTGACTGCCCATGGCATAAAGTAGCATATGATCTTTTGCAGCATGGTATAACATAATTTTTTAAAGCACCTTAATAAGTTACTCTTTGGCTTAAATAAATTCTTCTTTATGATCACCCACCTTGCTTTTGCAACACAGAATGATTGCAAAAGTGAATGATGTATTTGAAGACCTGACTAAGACTGGAAAGCACACCAAAATTAGGAAAGAGTACCATCCATTCAAACACTTGGCTAAGTTTTAATTTCACAGCATAAGGTTCTTACTGTAACCTGCTATTCATGTATTGATCATGCAATGACTTGCCAGGAAAATAGTTTATTTGACATAGTCACTCTCCCGTTACAGTTTTTGGAAAAGGGGATTTATTTTTCTGAGGTTGTACATTTCCCGTTTGTCATAACAGAGGAAACATTGATTCAGTGGCTGCTTCTGTCTAGAGCAGCAGGTTAAATTCCCCACAACAGAAGCTGTTCAGTTTCTGGGACTCATTACCGAGCTGGAGCCTCGGTTGAGAAACCAGGGTGGATGCTGGTTTGTTTGTCACTGTGGTGATCCAGCAGGAGCATGGAGCCAACCTTCACCCCTCTGCTGTGCCTATCTGGAGTGCCTTGTGTTCTGCAGGCTGGCCAGTCAGCTCTTCCCAGGCCTGGGTGTGCCTGCAAGCCGTGGTGAGTCATGGTGTAAGTGCACAACTCCACTGGAGGGAAAAGGAGGCCAATTTTAACTCGACTTTTGATTTTATCTCCAGGTTAGTTCTGTGAAAGTCACCAAAACACAGCAAAAGGTAAACCCAGCGCAAATAAGACACAAAAGGAGATGTTGCCGTCAACATGCCAAAAGAACCAAACAAAAAAACCCAACCGACCAACCAACCAACCAAAAAAAAAAAAAAAAAAGAGATAGAGACATAAACCTGCAATTCTCTGTAATGGCTCTGATGGCTTCTCAAAACCAGATCATTGGGTGATGCACAAACTACTGGTTGGTGCTTGTCAGAGGATGAAAGCTGCTGAAAACAGCAAGTCGACAATTGGAAAGTGCACTTGCAAATCTGGAACTTGTTATAGGACTGATGGAACTGATTATAGAGTGTCATTTCCTGATAACTTGGTTCTTTGTTCATTTTTTGTCTTACGAGGTATGGCTTAGCACACAATAGCCAGTGAGTTTCCTGCTGTTTGTGCTTTTCCTCTCCCTTCTTTGTACAGCTCGGGATCCACGCCTCAGGAGTCTGGTTCTACCAGCACCAGAGGAGACTTACAACCATTTTTAGAAACCTTTTGCAGTTGGGTTTCTCACAGTGCAAGGTCCTTGAAACCACTGTCAAAGCTTATCTCAGGAACACACAGTTTCTCTTCCCCTTTCCCTTCACAGAATCACAGCATGGCTGGGGTTGTAAGGTACATCTGGTCCAACCCCCCTGCTCAAGCAGGGCCACATGGAGCCCAGGATCATGCCCAGACACTTTTTGACTGTCTCCAGGGATCTCCACAGCCTCTCTGGGCAGCCTGTGCCAGTGCTTGGTCACCGTCACAGTGAAAAGGCATTCCCTGATGTTCAGGTGGAGCCTCCTGTGTTCCAGTTTGTGCCAATTGCCACTCCCCGGATGCCACTGTGAAGAGCCCATGTCCATTATCTTCATACCACCCCTTCTGATATTTTTACCCTTTAGGATCCTCCCTCAGCCTTCACTTAACAGGGATGAAGTACTAAAGGAAGGCTGAAACAGGCCAGGATGCCTAGTCAAGGACATACCTACTCAGCAAAAACCTCTGGTGCTGTTCTCGCATGATTACAACACTTTCTGAGACTTGCTTGTTTTCAGACAAATGTGTAAATGTTGCCCTCAATGACAGTGCAAATCTAGGGTGTTTGTTGGAGCCCGGGTGCTGTTCCAGCCAGAGCTTACATAGCCTGGGGCCTTTTCAAAGCAGTCTGCGAAAAAACACCTGAAAAAGTCAGTGAAGACTTTTTTACGCATCCTGAGTTGTCCTGCAGCCTACTGTTGCATTATGCCTTGCGGCTGGGTCAATGTCCAAAATGGACAAACTTAGGCTTGAGTGCAGCTGTGAAAAGCAGCTTGTAAGCATGTTGGTGATAGTTTCCTTGCAAATTTTGTGTTTTTCCTGAAATTAGCCCCTATCTCTTGTTTGCAGAGCTCATATAGGATTTTCAGTCCCCAGGAGAAATGGGCTGGGTTACGTGTTGGCTGCTTCACCTCTCAACAATTACTTGGAAGGCTGAAGAAGAGGAGGGAAGGCAGAGGAAGGGAAGGGCTGCCAGGCTACCAGAAGGCTGGGAGAGAATAAAATTCTTGTGGGTCCTTCTTTGTACACAGACTTATTTCCTGATAAGGACACCTGGAAACTTGAATTTCCTGTAAGGTGTTTTCTGACTGTTGTTTCGCTTAGGAGATTAATTTTCTCATATGATTTCATGTGCCACTGTGATTCTTTTCTCCAGTGCAAAATCCTCTTTTTATCTATCTAGCAAATTCCAGCTGTATTGACCCAAAGGCTGTCCCAGTAGGTAGCTGGTTGTACTAAGGCTTTGTGTAAGTCTGTGGGTCAGTGCTCCCTTGCCTGTCTTAGATGAATTAGAATTAGGTATTTTTCTCTGTGAATTTGATAAATACATGCAGAAATTGCATGTAAATAAACTACAGTGACTCCTGCCTTATTAATGGGTCATGAGGGTGAGCAATACAGGGGCATTTTAAGCAATGTTTCTGAAGTTAAATATTAAATGAGATAGAAGAATCTGGGAATGCAAATGAACTGCTGGGAATGTAGGCTCTGGGATTGGCACTTATAGCCTATGCAAGCAATGTTTATGCAAAATTATACAACTAGAATAGTGATTTAAATGCTCCAAAGAGAGAGTAAAATGAAATATAGTATAGGCTGAGTTGCCCTTCTGCTAAGAGTAAGACATTTAACAGAGCACTTGTACATAAGTAGAAGAGTGGTCCCACTAACATCTGAGTGAACAAGCCTTTAAAAACCTACTCAAAACATACCCTGTTCTGTTCCATATCAGGAAATGTCAGAGACCTTTTTTCTCCATCATTCTGATCTGTGCTATTTTAATACCACCTGGTAGTTTTGTTGGTGGCACCACGTGATTTAAAAAACTGAAATGATAAAGCAGAATGAAAAGGAAACTTCCAAACACTAATCTTAAAAAACAAGGAATAGCAGATACTCTGTGCAAAACAAGTTTCGAGAAAATGCCTTCGTGTAATAATAATTAATAACCAATTTCACTGTCTTTGGGAAATTACTTTTTTTCAGCACTGTTCCCTATGTGAGGCTTCTAAACCTGTCTGTCAAAGTTCACTCAGATGAGCTGAAACGTAAAGTGATATATAAATAAAACACCGTTGGAGGTTTTACCCATTCTGTCTCTCATTGTGCAAACCTTGAGAGAGGTCATGTGTCATCACAGGCATGTTTATTTGGATTAGTAGCTGTTCTTCTACCAGCAAGAAACTTATAACTGCTTTCATGTTGCTGGCAGTTGTATTTGTAAGGGCATGATGACTAAGCTTCACATGTTTCTATTAATATAATAGCTGCCTGTCATTGATATCAATACTTGCTGCTGCATAAAGTGAGAAATACTTTAGATAGCCGCTTAAAAATTGGTAGAAACTTCTCAAATGTACATTTCGGTATGGATTTGGGGTTAAAGGTTCTCATTAGCACAGGGCAAAGGAAAACTAATTTCTATCAGGACATGAACAGCCTGCTTGTTTTCGGGTTTTTTTTTTTTGCTATTTGCCGATTGCAGTAGAAATGATGCAGCAGAAAAAAACTGCTGAAGAGTCAGTTGTATTTTCTAGGTACTTTCTGGTTTTGAAATAACACTATCGATTATCACAAGTGGTGCAGTTGTTTGAATTCAGCTTTTTACAGTGCTGATGCTGGTGAGAATAGAGAAATTAACATTAGAAGCCACTTCTTAAGTAATATCTTGTTATTTTCGATATTAAATATAAAATTATGTTTAAATTAAATGTCTCATCTTCTTTGTCATGGCATTCCTTAAATGACAACGTGGTTTGCACAGCTCAGCCCTGGGGGGATCTGCTGTGCCCAGTGTCACTGGAAGGGTCACTGTGTTTGCTGTGGGGTCTGTGCACCCACCTTCACTTCTACCCAAGGGTTAGGTAGGGCCTCTGGCTTATGCCTAAATAATTAGCAAAGACATTAGCAAAACGTTTTATTTGCAAGCATTGCTCCTCAGTGGCTCTTGTGGGGAGCTAAAAGAAGTAAAATATTAACTGGACTGAAAGGGGAGGGAGGCAACTTCATAATAGCTGGTGTGTTTGAAACACTGCATTTGATAGAGCAGTTCAAACAGCAGCCCTGAGCTGGTGACAGAGCAGCACAACTGCAAATACAGCCCTGTGGGAGGAGTTTGGAAATATGCCTGGGTATATCTAGGTATACAAATACACCTGGCTTTCTAAACCTGACCTCCACTTACACCCAAAATGGAAAACGGAGCAGTGTGCTCCTTGCTCCATTTGCTCCATCCTCCCCTGTCTGACCTGAGCATCCCCCCAGTGCCCCACACACAGTCCAGGCCCAGCCCAGGGAAGCTGCTGCCTCGTCCCTGCTTGAGTGCTGTGCTTGAGTTCCGAGGTGCAGGAGTGGCATTTCCAGTGTCCCCAGTCTGTGAGCACAGGTGGAGCCTGGCCTCCCATGAAACGCAGCCCTTTGCCTTCTGACCAGGGCACCTCGCTGCAGACAGAAAGGACTTGGCCCCTCACCCCAGGGCTGTCAATTATATATAAAATATAAGTATAAAATTTGAGTGGGGAGCCCCAGTACCCAAACATTAGGGCCCTGTTTCTTGTTTGCTCGCTGCCTGCGTACAGATTTTGTGGAAGTTTCTGGGAAAGGACCCACCAGGGTTCATCCTCTGCAAGTGTACTTTGACTTCTTTCGCGTGTTTTCTGGTGGTGGGGACACTGTCTTCAAAGCTGACAAGGCTTTCCATTACTTTCCCCGGAGCATTCTTTGAATTATTTTGGTAGAAATTAAGAAAAAGTCACAGATAACAAAACTGCCATCACCAGCTTTCCTTAATTCTTCTCATCTCCTTCTGATCATTTGTTCTCCAGACATTAGCCTGCTTATGTTGGTCAAACAGCTGCTCTTCTGAACACATCATCTGGATTTTCTTTTAATCCATGTGCATTATTTAAAGCTTGGAATTGAGGGGTTATAAAAACAGGCAGAAGGCCACTAAAAAGGTGACAATTAGCTTGGATTAAACTGAGCTTGTTCAGATGCTGTCAGAGTCTCAAAGAGCAAAATACAACATATTTTCAACTGTGCTAGCTAACTTCCAGGTCCAAGATGTACTTGCTTCATTGGCTACATGGCCATCATAGTTGAGCAAGTATTATGGTATACATATATTAATAATGGAGCTTCATCCAAAGGAAAAAAATGGTATTTAGGTAGATAATCCTGGAAAAGACTTACAGTGAAAACATAAAGTTTAATCACTGATGGAATGAATTACAAGTAGTTAACCAAAAAACTTCTCTGGAAAACAAATGAGAAGTGCTGAGAAAAAGCTGTTGAATTTAAAGTCATCCTGCTTAGAGAAGCTGTTGAAGTACAAAAATATGTTTGCATTATCAGACAAAGGCAGAAAACAGACTTTTAGGAAAATGAGTTCCAGAAAGAAAAGCTGCCTCCAGACTATCAGTATCAAAGCAGACACACTAGAGATAGAGTCCTCTCCATACCCTACAGGCAGTGACAGAGAAATCAGCTTATGTTAGGGGCAAAAGCTGTTGCTACTGGGGAGAAAAATTATTGCTGTTGGTTAAAAAAAAAAAAAAGGAAAAAAAAAAAAAGGAGTTCAAAAGAGCATTGAGGAAAAATAAATCAGCTGATCAGTAAGGGATTGGAAAGCAGAATAATTATAAAACAAGTAGTTACTTGCTACAGACTCACAATCAGGGAAAAGCGGCTCATCTAGAAAGTTAATTGACTGTTAATAAATTAAGACAGTTATGTTGCTACCAATAAATTAATTTTTTCTTTTAATAAAGCTTTGGTGGGGGTATTAAATTAATTTTTCTGTAGAAGGAGCCATCTGACAGGAGGTTGGAGCAGTTCTAATGCAAAACACAATGAAATGGTTCAATTCAGAAAAAAGGAATGAGGAACAAAAATTCTAGCAGAAATAACAGGTAACAAAATTCAGCCTTGAGAGTTTTAATAAACAGCATTAAAATTAATCATTTCTGCTTTATGGACTTAAAAAAGGACTGTTGGCTCAGACCAGTGATGCATGGTTAAACTGCACACAGGTTTTCCAGAAATAATTAGGCAGAAGGAAGGATGAGTCTGGGGTTAACTTCACAGAGTGCATAGCCCAGCTTTAAGGAAAATTGGTAACTAGAACCAGGAAGGAATCACCTGGAAAAGCAACTGGAAAAAGCAGCCATCCAGATCAGCTTGTCAGCTGTCCAGAGTGAGGAGCAAAGTGGGCTGCAGTGGGCAAAGTGGGCACAGCAAAGGGTGCCAGGGAGCCCAGGCACTGTGCCTGCCTCCCTCCTTCCCTCGGGAGTCTGTTCCTGCTTGGAGACCCCAGGAGTTCCTGTGGCACCCGAGGTGAGCCAGCACATGTGGCCTGGGGTTTTTGGTCCTGCAGATTGGCTCTGGGGAGGAGCATTGGTAGGAGACCACTTCATGCTTTTCTCCTCCTGTTCCCTGCACGTGCATGAAATGGTCCCGAGCAGTTTTCCAGGGAAGTTCCAAAAGACCCATGTACACTGTCACAAAGTTTACAGTGCACATTTATCTTCCTTCCAGATCTTTATGACTCTGCTAAGTCTGTTCTTAAGCTGAGACATCATCAAAACCCTCTGGAGGTCAAAGAGTGCAGATGAGCAAACTTGTTTGTAGGGTACATTTCCTACATTTCTTAGCTCAGATCACCAGGCAATAGCATTCTTTCCTACCCCTGGCCAGCTGTCTGTCTCCAGGATTTCCACTTACTGGAAGAAGCTTCAGGCTGAACCCTGAAAAAGCTCAAGTCCTTCTTGAATGTAGTTGTCCATACGGTACAGACAACTCTCAGCGTGTGTCGCATAAATCTTCACTGTGGCAATGCAGCAATATTTTTTTAAATTGTGGTTTTCTTTTCTTTTAAACAGGAATGTTTCCATTGTATTTCCCATCCTATTTTCCATTGGATCTCCTTTTACTGTTGAGTGCTCTAGAGCTCTCTGGAGCAGGTGTGAAGCCTTTTTCGCTTCTCCTTTGCCACCTGGAGCCCTGGTGACAAAGGCCCACATTCTCTGTTCTTTGAAGACCTTGCTGCCTTTTGCCAGTTACCTGAAGAGCAACCAGGCAGAGTCAGCAAGGCAAGTTGTGGAGCAGCCCCTTTTGCTCTGCTTTGCCCTGCAAAAGTTGGAAGCGACTCCCTAAGGAACAGAGGTCACACAAACCTGCTGGGCTTTACATCCCAGCCCCAATTTCAAGAGAGCAATGACTGCAGCTTCACAGACATACCATAAGGATTTCAAGTTCCCTGTCCGGTGACGTGTTTGGGCCCTTGACACATCCACCTTTGTGTGCTTGGCAGAATAGTTTGTTGAAAAGTAGTTGGTGTCTGGGAGGGACTTTTCATGAGGAGACAGAACAATATGGTGCTGGTGCTACTCAGAATCTGAGTTTTAGGCACTTTTTATATCCTCAGAACCTGACTTGGAATACCAGGAGGCTCAGTCTTAGCAGCACTCCCAGAAGACACTTGAGTGCAGAGAGCCAAGTTTTAAGTGAATCATAGAACCACGGAGTGGTTTGGGTTAGAAAGGACTTTAAAGCTCCACGGGCAGGGACATCTCCCACTATCCCAGGTTGCTCCAAGCCCCATCCAACCTGGCCTGGGACACTTCCAGGGATGGGGCAGCCACAGCTTCTTTGGGCAACCTGTGCCAGCGCCTCACCACCCTCACAGGGAAGGAAGAGAACCATGGAGACTCAGCTGGGGGGTGACCAGACCCCTACAACCCTAAACAGTCACTGGAGAAGGACAAGACCTCTATCCCAGGCACTTGCAGTTTGAGCAGACTCAAACTGAACATTTACTCCCTGCTCTTGGCCCTGCTCCCAGGGCAGCATCAGCCCCAGGTAACGTGATCTGCATTGCTCAAGTCTCGCTGGGGCATTTTCTGGGTTGTCCAAGTCCTTGTCAGATGTCAGAGGAGATCTTCACACAGTCTTAATTTTCAAATGTGAAGTCTAGCTGGATGTGGCATGTCAATTTTTATTTCGAAAAAATAAGATATTCAGAAAGCCCAATTACTCAGTCCCTGAGAATGAAGCCCTGAAAGACTCAGCATGCTGCTTACTGCTTAGTTTTGAAAACTCAGCTTAAACTTCTCAGTGAGCAAACTAAGCCCACTGTGGACTATTCATCTTCTAACTTTAGCTGGCATTGACTCTTTTAACTAAAAATTATATTTAGAAATGTGTTTAATAAATATTTAAATGGAGCTGGAAGTATTTCTTTACTTGTTTTTAAATAAAAGTCCTCAGTGATGCACCATTAAGGTGAGACTAGCTGATGTGCTTTGTAAATCCTCTGCTTGCTTCAGAGAGGTATTAAGTAAATCCTGTTCTTGAAACAGGAAAGTGCATCATCAGACAAAAACCTCTAAATGCTGAAATAGTCATTTTGTTTGTTCAGCTGTACGTATCAGGAGAGGTCTGAGCTCACTGACTGCCTGACATCTTATAAAGGCACTCAAATTCCTTATCTTTTTGTAAGAATATCTTTTAATATTCCTGAATAGGTAAAAAGAAAAAGAAAAGGAAAAAGAAAGGAAAAGGGGGAAGGGAAGGGAAGGGAAGAGAGAAAGACAAACAAAACTTTG
>WBMZ01013215.1:0-52527 GCA_013400975.1 Atrichornis clamosus | reverse complement strand
GGAAGAAAAAATGAAAAGAGAAAGAGAAAAAAGAAAAAAAGAGGGAAGGGAAGGGAAGGGAAGGGAAGGGAAGGGAAGAGAGAAAGACAAAGAAGGCAAAACTTTGTTTTTGATTGGTAGTGATTAGGGATGATAAAGCAAACCAGAAAAGTACCAATGGGTTCAGGCCAAATTTAAAGGCAGAGTCTTCTTCCTTCCTGAGTCCAGGTGTTTGGTTATTTTGTATTTGAATGGACTTCTTCCTCCTCCACTATTTACAAAGACCAAAGGAACGGCATTGACAGCATGGGAGAATCAAATTGTGAGATGACATCAGAAGCAAAATTGTCTGTGGCCACATTCGCCTGTGTGAAGTGCCACAACCACAACTGTGGGAAAGATTTTATTTCTCTGCCTCATCTTTGAAGCAGCTGAGATCTCCTCTTGCTGGAAGAACAGAGAGGGATATGTGAAGGGAGGGGAAAGGAGGAATGGGACCTGTCTGACAGACACCCCACGGCATTTTAGTCCTAGTCCAGTATTTCTGCTACATTTTTCCAAAGAGAAGAAGAGCAAGAGAAGGATTTCTAAAATTTTTTAATAGTATTATGCTGTTAGTCTTCCAGTTAAGAGCCATTTCTAAATGTGTTTTATAGTGCTTTGTAAATACTTGACATTTCTTCTGTGTTTGCTTGCTTTTTTTCTTTTTAAACTCATATAATTCCATTTAATGACCCTACAGAGTCACTTCATATGGGTTGGCATGGCTGCAGCTGTGTGAGTGGGAACAAATGTGCTTACCAGCAATGACAAATGAGAGTGTTTTGTTCACCACTTCTGCATTACAAGCATCTGGCTTGTCTGGCAGCTGCCGCTGGATCTGGGCCCAGCTCACGGTGCTGCAGGGAGGTGGTTTTGGGAGCACCTCACCACATGAAGGTCCTCCCTGCTCTCAGATGCTGTGAAGGCCTTTTTAGCCCCCTGACAGCCAGCTCAATGGAAAGGTCCTGTTGCAGTGCAGTGTTTGAAAACACCAGGCACGTAATTGAATTCCAGTGAATCCCTAACAGCCAAGTTTCAAGCTGAGGCACTGCTTTCCCTGGCCTCAACCCAGCAAAACACTTGAGTGCGTGCATAACCCTACTTTTGAATGGTCCTATTGGCAAATCAGCGAGAACTGCTCCTTGCTTCAAGTTAGGTGTTTGTTCAAGAGGTTTGTTTGATGTGGCCACAGTGCCCCATGGTAAATGCTGTGTTGAACCAGAGCCTAAATCCAGTTTGCCCTGTGGTGCCTTTTTGGCCTGGCTGATTTCTTACCAGGCAGCCTTGCTCACAGAGATGGGGACACCTGCATTTCCAAAGCTGTGTTAAGCACTTTTAAATGCCACTTTCTGATGATAAACATTCAGTGACAATTTCCTTTTGGAATGTAATGTAGTGGTAGATTTCCTCTGGCAGTCAAACTGTGAGTTGAAAGTCCCTTGAACAGAAATTACAGGATTAGGAGAATACCATAAACTTGTGAAAACACTGCATGTACAGTCATACTCAGGAGATACACAGGTCTCAAAAACTGCCAGTAAAAACGGTATCTTTGGGAAAATTCTGCTTAGTTTTCTTACATCTTCATGTCTTACCTTTAAATACAGTGTACCTAGAATTTTGTCTCTTGCCATGTTTCAGCTGAATGACAGCTCTCTTTATTAATTAAAGGGGAATTCTGAAGCAGCTAATATAGAAAGCCAAACTTAGTACCATGCTTTTTCTGCCCTTTTTCCTTCCAGAATGTTCTAGGAACCCAGATTTTCCAAAAAATTGTTCCAGTAGACTGTGGGATGTGCAAGAGCCACTAAATTCATTAGTGGTAAAGCAATCCTAATATTCCAGCACAGCCACTTGGGATGGTTGAAACTGGAACTGCGGTTGGAACACTGCCTGTGCCTGAGGACGCTCTTCCGAGGCCTGACACTTCCCGTGTTCAGCTTACTTAACCTACATGCAAAGAGGGAAGTGGGAAGATAACATTTGTGCTTTCCTTTAGAAATGTGTCACTCATGAATACCAGGCTGTATAAGATTTAAGGCATCTTAACATTTTCCAGCAAAGAAAAAAGGCACGTCCGTCAGCTGTTCCGTGTTATTTACAGCGTATTTGGCTCTTTAGGTTTGGTACCATTAAATAAGCATTGCAAAGTGCCTGCAGTCGGTCAGGACTGTCCAGTGCTTTGAAAAAGTAAAGCCATGTAGGCCAGATTTCCAGGCACATAAATCCAGCTGGTCTCCAGAAGCAGTTTGGACAAACAGAGCTATTATGATATAATTCACAGAATCACAGAATGGTTTGGGTTGGAAGGGTCCTTAAAGCCCACCCAGTCTCACCCCCTGCCATGGGCAGGGACACCTTCCACTAGACCAGGTTGCTCCAAGCCCTGTCCAACCTGGCCTTGGACACTTCCAGGGATGGGGCAGCCACAGCTTCTCTGGGCAACCTGTGCCAGGGCCTCAGCACCCTCACAGGGAAGAATTTTTTCCCAATATCTAACCTAAACCTACCTTCTTTCAGTTTGAATAATAGTTTTTAATTATGAACTCTCTCAGCTTCTATAGGATGCCAGAACTCATTTAACTTGTGTGCTCATGTTAGGCTTTATTCAGTGTTAGCTTTGTTCAGTGTTAGGCTTTGTTCAGTGTTATTTCTGTTCAAGTATCTCTAGTAACTTAAAAATATTGGATATCACCCTTTTGGTAGTTTCAGATGTGATCAGACAGTGATAAATTAGTATACTGACCTTTACCTAGATATATAAAGAATTATTAGCTATACACACTTGGAAAAACAAAACTCCACTTGGACAAACATAATTGCACACCCAAAATGTTTTCCGAGGTATCTCTGCTTTGTAATAATAATGTCCCATTACCCACCAGAGGGAGCTCAGACAGTCAAATGTAAGGGTCTGTTTTACCCACGTAAATTAGTGAGAGCTATTTAAAGAGTTATAAATAGATTTAAGCACATTTTTAGCAGTTAGTGCATTGCTGGATGTAATTTATATTAGCTGGGAACTGTAGTGTGGGTGTGGGCTTTTTTCCTTGAAAGAATATGCCTTTTTTTGAAATTTTTTCAGAAAGAAGTGTTTGAATTCTTGGCACAGATAACTTCATCAGGAGGTACTACTTTGTATGTGAGTGGCTTTTTTTTCACAGCCATGGAGGGAACACCCTGAATAAACCTAATATTTAGAACAGCATTTATAGGAGTATGTTCGAATGCGCCTCTGTGTTTCACGAATATTAACAGTTGTATTTTTTTGTACTGAGTTCTAATCAGCAAACATTATATGGAGATGTACTTGCAGAACAGGAATACAAAAGGATCTGACCTCAAGACAGTCAAGGTTCTTAGCAGGTGATGTTAAATGATGCATTTTCTTCTGACTGCTCTTACAGAACTCAGAGCGGTTGACTTCTTTCAGCTGTTCACGCACAGCAGAGGAATGTGAGGGGCGAAGAAACGAGCTGGGGAGAGCACTGGGATGAAATGGCTGTGGAGAAGTCTGTGGCCACAAGGCAATCAGGGCTGTGCACTGAGGTTCGTTACACACTTGTAAGAAAGTCACAAGGCAGAGGTGAAAGTTTTCCAATCGCAGAACATCACACCACTATCCCTTCACGTGGGAAATTTGGGATCCAGTTTATAAAAGAACCAAATTCTACTAGTGAGATAAAAGCAGCAAAAGCCTCTGAGTGGGGCTGCAGTTATTTCAGTACTGGAGTGCTCTGGCTTCAGTGCACTTTTAGCTCTACACAGGCTATTTATCAAAGCTGTTTAGTTA
This sequence comes from Atrichornis clamosus, assembly GCA_013400975.1. Taxonomy (NCBI): domain Eukaryota; kingdom Metazoa; phylum Chordata; class Aves; order Passeriformes; family Menuridae; genus Atrichornis; species Atrichornis clamosus. Next base: position 48,713 of record WBMZ01013215.1, on the reverse strand, counting down.
TCTTTAATGCAAATACAGCAGTTGGCATAGAATTGGGCTCAATTACCCTTATGGGACCCTCTCAACATGAGATTTTCTATGATTCTATGATTAGCAGAATAGAGTCATATCCTGATCCTGGCTATTCCTCTTTCTATAGAAGAACCATTGGCAATGCTGAGTGGCTGTATCACTTCACAGCTCTGCTAATACTAGACAAAAGCATAACCTTAATGAAGTAAATATTCCAGTATAAAATGTTAGTGCAAACTGGCCTTGGAAAAGCCTTGGGAATCATCCAAACAAAAGCTTCTTAATGTTGAGCTAAGAACAACAGCCTATCCATCCCGCGGGTGCAAGCCATGAACAGCAAGAAAGCAAGCAGTGAAGGCAACAGCTCACTCTCCAGTTCCTCTTCCTAGCTGCACCTACTTCCTTTCCATCACTTCCAGTTCTCATATCACTTAACTCATTCTGAGCACCCAAAGCACAGTTTGACATCTGGCTGCACATTTGTTACATCAGCACACACATCCTCATTTCATTTCCCTAATTTTGTATTGAAATTTATTCTGAGATTCAGACAAATAACTAAATCCACAGACCCTCTGATGTCATATTTCCTAAACAGTTCCAAGAAACCAAGCATCTCTCACAGCTGGCACCTGCAGGCTGGTAGAATTCCTTGCTGCCACACGCCAGCATCAAACCACAAAACATCACATGACACATTTGGAAACCACCTTGAGCACATGGTGATCATCAGACCATGTCATAAGATCACAAATCAACTGGATCTGAGCTCTAGGCTGATGCTGCTTACTCAGTGGGGATGGGCTGTGGTCAGGGGGTTAAAGGAACTGAGGTTTAGAAGGGGGAACTGATGGTTGGTGTGTAGAAAAGCAGAGTGACTCATATGCTAAATCTTGTGCTTTCTACTGCATAAGCCACTGAGCCACGCGATGGAGGAAGCCTGGGTTGAGGATAACAGTGATTTGTGAATGGTTGTCATCTTTCATTCATACGGGTGTGAGTGACACATGACATTGCTTGCGAGGAGCACTGAAGAACCTGGAGGTGACCGGCACTGTCCCAAGCAAGGTAGATTTTTTTCCTTCTTATAAAACAATCCACTTTGAATTGGAAGTGTCAGCCTCAGTTTAGGTGTGCATGCGAAGGATCATTCTGATAACTCCCAGTTAACACTGCAGAACTAAAAGGGACTCAGTGAAGGAAATGGTAAGGACGAGGCTGCCCCTCCAACTCCACTTTGTTACCTTCCCTCTCTCCCCAGTGTGCACTGTGGTGCAGTGGTGCAGTCACAGTGCCTGGTCTTGTCCCAGAGAAATCCATCAGGATGGACAACAGGGCTTATTGGTACTTGTTCAGCCTTAGTCCTTCATTGCTGCACACCTTCTGGGCCTGCCATGAAGACAATTAATCGCTTCTGCACGGTTTTTCCAAGGATATGTATCACCATATCATCCATGCACATGGCATGCCACGGAACTCCACCAGGAGGGAGAAGACCCTCAGTGCTGCGGGAGCACAGGAATGAGTGTGGAAGTATGAGGATGGCAGAGAAAAGGCATGCTAGCACACAGATTTTGTCAACTCTCCTCACAATCCTGCTGGACAGGGCCAGCGCTCCTCCTGCTGCGTCACTGCCTGCACCAAACGTCCTTTTCCTGCATCCCTTTCTTTCCAACATTGCACATCTTGTACTCCCCACAAAAGGAGAGCAAGATCCCTCCGGACAAGACTCCCCTGTTCCTTCCGACACCTCCAGTTTGTGCGCTGATCGAGCAAGGAATTTTAGGGAGGGAAAAGCACCGAGTGCGTCCATGACTAAGGCTGCGGCCTGCTCGTTTTTCTGGAGATGGAGCAGCAAGGGGACACGTGCCAGAGCTCCCCAGCCACACAGCCCAAAGGAAGGCTGAGGACACCTCTCTGTCCCACTCTTGTCCCCACTATTAACAGCGTGTAATGCTCATAAACACCTAGATGGCAATAAAGCCTCTGGGGGGAGGTGACACACTTCCAAAGATCATTAATTCACAAAACCAGTCAGAAGAAAGATAATCCTGGGAAGGGAAACATTTAAAAAAAAAAAGCCCCCGAACCCAAACTCGCAGGTCCTTATCTTCCAGACCTTCCAATGTCAAGTCACCCTTGGCTCTGGCTGTTTCAAGACTGCATGAGTCATATCCTCACTAACTGGAAGCCTTAAATTGAGTTTGTTCACATTCATTACGATGGAAGGAAGTTAGTTAGCAATGATAGGAAATGGAGAGAACAGGTCTTGTTTTTAGTTTAAACCCATGTACTTCACTGTTTTTTAAGTTGTTTGAAGCAAAAGCATTTACCACTATAGTAGCATGTTTACTACTGCTACCCGAATAACCTGGATAACAGCAAGAAATCCACTTTGTCTGTAAAACAGCTGCAGTTCTCACAGGTTGTAGTCACAAGTTCTAAAACTGAACCTTTCATTGAAAGTTGATCTCAAAAGCTGAAACAGGCTTCTAAGTTCTTGGGTGGAATACAATGTAAAACCAGCTTTGAAATAATTGTATAAAACTTGTTTTTATAGTGTGATACTTAGAACGGGGCCTAACATGCAGACCACTTTAAGGTCTCTCTTTAAATACCAGGACACAAATCATATTGTTTACTTGGAAAATACAGGATCGATATGACGAATGTTCTATTAAAAAGCTTAATTTCAGCTATTTAATCAGCAGAGCTCCACAGTAACTAGAGGAAAACTCAGCATGTCAAAATTGAAGATTTAGTGAAGATGAAAATGTTTCTCATTATTATGCTCTTGATCAAAAAATCAAGAGATGGATGATGGATACAGCAGTGACCTCTCAGAAGGCTGTTCTATCTACCTCCACTCTTTTCAACACCTGGATGATTTTCTGGGTTATATCGACTTTGCTGCATTTTAGCTTAAGTAGTCTATGAATATTTTTTTTAAATTCTGTTTCTCTACCCTCCTGTCTTTGGATCACACTTTCCCTACCACTTTTTCTTTACAACTACTTTTCAAGAGATACTTTAATTGTTCTTCCTTGGTATTTCTATATGTGTTTTACTCATTTTTATTGTGATACAACTTCTCTGAGTCACTACTCTTAGGAACATGAGCACCCATGCTGGCAGGCAAATATGTTGACACAAGGCTGTTATTTTTTACTTTCACCATAACTAAAAGCAGGAGGAAAATTTGATTGCAAATAGCCATAGTCCATAGTAAAAACAAATCTTTGACTTCAATTAGTTTGGCATGGTTCAAGAGTTTCATATTTATCCAGGCTGGTACACACCACAAATTTGGCGTCTGCACACCTGTAAAAATGTTTCCTGAAGAGTTCCATACTGTTCAGTATCTACAGGTTCGGAAAAACATATTCCCTGACTGCTCTCAAAGTGCTGTATGTCACAAATGAGGCCCAGCTTTCCTTCTCCACCTGACTGTGGCTCTCCCTCAGGTTTTTCTCCCAGAATATGATCTGGTATTTTTCTGATATCTGAAGCACAATGGATGCACTTAAATAGAAAATTCCAAGGTGAACACAGCTATTTGTAAGTGCCTGCTGTCTGATCTATTTGCATCCAAAGCCAGTCTGTCAATGAAATAATTTTATATACTTTGCACAGTTTTCAATTAATTCACTGAAATCGCCGGACTGGATGCGGTTTTCAAAGCTAGATGGAAAAGTCTCTCACTAAAATGACAAATTAAGTTGAAAATACAGGCCTAAAAAAAAGTACATTCTAGATTCTGTGGTGTTCTGTGCTCAAAGCAAAGCTCTGATGTCCATTCAGGGTATGTTTCCCATCAGCGCAAAACTCAAACAAGGCTTTTCCAGCATTCCCAGGCCCGATATTCCAAGTAGTTTTTATTAATGATCTTTTGTTATTTTTTTTTCTCTTCAACTTCCACAAGATACAGCGAAAACTGGATCCTCAGATTAGAAGGAAAGAGGGATAAATACAGTTACACTGCCCACGGAGCATCCCGGCAGGAAGCACATGCCTCAGGAGCGGTGGTTTCCCAGGTCTGGCAGGAAGCAGTGCCAGGTTTGGATGCTGACTCTGCCCCAGCGGCTCGGGAGGAGAAGTGGAAACAAGGTTGTCCTCTCCCGCTACCTCTCCATGCCCTCCTGCTGCAGTGCCAGGTGCTTGGAGTAACGCAGAGCCAGTTTCCACACCTGCGCTGCAGGGAATACTGTAGGCAATTAGCACAGAGAAATAACAGGCAGCTTGTAAATTTTTGTTGTCCCCTTTGCTGCCAGGAATTGTTCTGGTTAACATGAAATTCCATTTTTACAATAGACTAGTGATCACAATCAAAGCTAAAGTTCTGGTGGAAATCTTTGAGTTCATAGTTTTCAATTACCAAGACACTGTTCAGTACTGAGAACACATCGAGTTGAGTTCCGAGCTCATGAAGATGTAACAAGCTGCATCTGTCAAGCAGAGTTAAAAACACAAGGTGATTTGAGAACATTCAGAACATAAAATGGCTTTTCCATATCCACTTTTAATAAAAAATCTACTGTATGAATAGAAATGGAAGTACAATAAAGATTTTTCAGTTGATCTAGGAAAATACAGGGATAAGCAGAGCAAGTAAAACTGGCATTTTACTTCCTGGTTATTTGTGTATCATGGAACTCCTGTCCCTACATACAGCCACCTCTGTTTCAAAACAGACCAGAAAATAAGAACAAAATATCCTCACAGCACTTATACTGCCATAGCCTCAGTTGAAACTATGATTCTTATATTAATTTTTCTTTTCTTGCAAGCCAAAAAGTACAATCAAAAGACTCTCAAGTAATCTTTACACTTGAGACGGGAAGGTTTGATCTCATCTGTTTCCTTTTAATTTCACACCTTGAAAATTATCCCTGGCAGTGCATTTGTTTGATAAAAAATAATTTTGTTACTTTAACTTTTAATGTGCAATTTCTCAGATTTTATACAAGCAGGTAAAGCTGACGTGGGATAAAGAAGTATATTTTTTACCAGTGAGGAGATCTGCTTCAAGACAACTTTCAAACACTTAAGGCATGAGGAAAATAATTTAAAAAATCTTCAGCAAACTAAAATTAACATACATGTATTCCATATATTAACACTGTCCCTGCTGTATGCCTTAGTATGATCCAAATTTCCAACACAGAGACTATTTATATAATTTTCTAGTTGTCCATATCTTCTTAAATTGGAAGAAATATGTTTGGAAAAGAAATCTGATCTACTAGAACATATAATGGGGATAGATTAACTTCAATTATGTTACTTGAAATAAAACATCCCTTATATAATGGATGAAATATCCATTATATTAAGCTACTGGCTGGCAAGCATTAAATCAAATATAGACTTCTACATACTCCGTATCTGTAGTAAAGTATTATAACATATTAAACAGATCTTTATTTTAAAATCTCTTTCCAGCACAGGGCCAATCCTGTATGAACTGCCTCACACCAGCTAGCTGGGAGTTATGAGGAGCCCTGTCTTTTTTGGTACTGTATCCTGAGCTTTTCCAGTTGCTCCACGCACTGCGTCTGGGCCAGCTTCAGAGTTCGGTTCTCCTCTGTCAGTTCTGCATACTCCTTAGCCAGCTGGGCAGCATCCATGCTTTCTTTTTCCACTTGTTCCAGTCTGGCAATCAGCTCCTTTCTGACCATGAGGAAAAAAACCCCAAATATTAAAAATGGCAGTAAGCAAAAATTTGTCGTCTTGTGTTAGGTCAAAGCCGGGCTGTGGGTTGTTAACTTACTCTGTATGGCTTGAACTTGTGTGAAACAAGGACCTAGAAAATCAATTTGCTAGAGTCCTGTTTTTTCCCTTTAAAAGATGAAGCTCCCAAAATCTCTGATAGGTTTGCTCTTCCGTACCCAAACCTGCAAAATGCTGGTTTCAAGTATCTGTATTTAGGGCTGTTCAGCAGAAGAGAAGGCTCCAGGGAGACCTCAGAGCCCCTTCCAGTACCAAAAGGGGCTCCAAGAGAGCTGGAGAGGGACTCTTCACACGGGTGACAGGAAAAGGAAATGGCTTTAAACTGACAGAGAGCAGGGTTACATGGGATATTGGGAAGAAATTCCTCCCTGTGAGGGTGGTGAGGCCCTGGCACAGGTTTCCCAGAGAAGCTGTGGCTGCCCCATCCCTGGAAGTGTTCCAGGCCAGGTTGGACGGGGCTTGGAGCACCTGGTCGAGTGGAAGGTGTCTCTGCCCATGGCAGGGGGTGGGACTGGATGGTCTTTAAGGTCCCTCCCAGTCCAAACCATTCTGGGATTGTGTGATTCTGTGATGTCTAACTTCAGTAAGAATTGAACATGCGGGTCACTGCGGAGAATCAAGTTCCTGGAGATCACTTGCTAATACTTTGCCAGAAGAATAACAATTTATTTTTCTCTCGGCACCAAATATAATTGAAAGAGAGCAAGGTTTTTTTGTTTGGTTTGTTGGATTTATCAGTAAATTCTGTGAAGTGCACCTGGTTTCCTTTTCTCTGCTACAGACGACTGTAGTAAATACAAGGCATGTGAATCTGAACTACAGATGTTGTTTCTACAGTGTATTTAGGCTTAGACCTTAGCCCTGCTGCTGAGGAAGACTGATACAGCTGCAAACCTGACTCCTCCTGGTCCTCTTAAGAGCAGGCACAGGAGGATTTCAGCTGTGGCTTCTTCTGGATGGAGTCACACAGTGCCCTGTATTCCCAGAGCTGGCCAGGAGCTGGAGTCTCCTGTATAGTATCAACTGAAATTACTACAGCACAAGTTAAGCTAAAAGAGGTCTTAATACACACTGAAGGCATGAGTAACTCACAGAGTATCTAATTGCTCTTCCCTTAGTCACCCAGCAGGCTAGCCTGACCTCTGGGTGGGTTTTTTTCCCATTAAGTCAAAAACTCACCCCTGCTACAGGAAGTCTCTCCGAGTTCTTTTGATCATTCTATCTCAGAGATTAGTTAATCTTTTAACTGTTCATAGCCCTGTGACTTTATTTCTCAGTCATGCCAAAACAGTGCTTGGAGATCATCAGTGGGAAGATGTTAATGCCTTCAAAGGAAAGATTTCCCTGCAGTCCTTAAAGGAGCCCTCCTGTCAGGCTAGACCAGTGCTTTCAGACAGGAAATTCCTACAGATCAGGAATTCTATTCCCACAGGTCAGAGTGTTCATGAAAAGACAGCATTTCTGTGTTTGCTGATCACTTATGTTACTTGTAGCTGCAAAGCTACCACTTGCAGCACCAAAACTGTAAACGCCTGGCTTTTGGAAAACCCTTCTGTCCAGCCTTCTTTTAGAATCAATTTGACCTTCCTCTGTCTTTACTGCAGCTTTCAGTGAGAGCAGTTTGCCCATGGTTTATCCGACTGCAGCCACAGTTCCTGCAGTTCAAGGAGTCACAAGTTAAAAGAGACCCTTGACACAGCCATTTCTCCCAACTGTGCTTCCCATAAATTAAAAAAAAAAAAATTTAAAAAAAGGAAAAAAAAAAAAAGAGAGAAGAGTTGGCAGCTGTTACAGAAATTTTAAATAATCCCAAAGAGGCAGCATATAGGCGTCGTCCTGTATGTTGTGTTGGTTTTGTACTATTGAGATAATGCAGAGCAGCTACGCTGCAGCAAAGCCTCTCCTCTTTCCTTTCACCAGGTGAAAGGTGCATTCGATCAGGCTTTTGAGAGAAAACATCAAGAGCACACTTTTGCTCAGTAGAATTCTGTTTACATTCAAAAGCAGCAGGCCATTGACAGGGTCATTTCTCTTTGGCTGGGCTATATGGATCAACCCATTTTCAAAGGGGCCAAGAGGACCTTGCTAGACAGCTCCCATTCATGGGACAGAGGCCATGGAGGAGTGATTGCATGTGACAAATGCATTCAATGATAATGAGATTTTACAAGTCCAGCAGCTTTTTTGGTTTTTTTCAGTCTCTCCGGACTTCCTCTGGAAGACTTTTGTCTCTGGAAACCAAACGAGAGCTTCAGCAATATTTCATTGCCATTATTCTCTGGTGCAATGTTGGACTGAAGGATTAAATTAAGCTCTTTCAGGTTACAGACTGTTAAATCAGAAGTGTCCAGACAAATGAATTCGGAGTCATTCTTCCTTACTTTCCTTACACTCACAAGCTGCTTAAAGGAAGAGGCAGTGAACACACTAAGAAGTAATCAGCATCTTAAAAGCAGGTAAACCTTTTCTGCAGGGATTTTTAGTACTAGAAAAGGAATGGTACTGACTACTCTGTTTGGACTTGAGCCAGGAGAGGCACAGCCAGCCAATGTGCAAACTCAGACAGCTCTCTTAGTGAATGTCAGTCCTGATTTGACAAGACGAGGTTCTGTGCAGGCATGGCTTTCATGCTGCTCTCCAGTAATATTCCAGCAGCACAGATAACTCCCCTCCCCTGGGATTTGGCTTTGCTATGAAACAAACCATAAATGCATTAAAATCAAAATATATTCATTGCTGCAGTTGGACCTCCCTCACGGAAAGCAGTTTCCTCGCACTGAGGTAGTAAAATTGCCCACTTCTGAGTCAGCAGAACCTACTTTTTCCCTTCCCATCAGGATCAACACCTGTTTACAGGGTAGGGTGCTGTTTCAGGCTCATACTGTCAGCCTGCCACAGATCTAAAATTAGAGTACCAGGGAATTGCTAAATGTTATGAATGGTGTAGTTTATGAAGCTCAGAAAAGGATGAGGACAGTAACTAACATTTGCTTCTGATCTAATCCAAGATTTGAATTCAGCTTCCAGAGGTTAAAGAACACCATACTAAGCTCTTGCACCATCTAGACTTTGTTGGGGATGCTTCATAAATAGATCTAGCACTGTGTAATCTGTGTTTTCTGTTAATGGTTACCCCAAGTTTAAGTATTAACAGCATCGATAAGGCATTTCCTAAACTAGTGCTGAGGTACTCAAAGCTTTGAGACAATGTACACTCTGTAATGTGTTCTTTTTGGGAAGGGATTTGGGAGGGAAGGGAACATTGGCAATTTGCATCATAAACTGATGAACCACCAGCTGTGCCAAAGCAGGAGAAAAACACAGCATGGTCTTAGGGAAATGATTTCTCTTGTCCTGGCCTTAATGACTGACCATGCAGAGAACAGAGCTCCTTAATCCTAATATTCATAAGGAATAAATACCAAGGAAAGTGACAGACTAAGCAGACAAATCTGTCTGGAGATGAGTGTGTTTAGAGATGGAGTGGACACAAGGAAAACAGCTTCTAGAGTAGAAAGAATCAGGTTTGCCTTTCCCTGAACAAGGTATTCAGGATCACACATCTGTGCCAGTACAGTATCTTCCCAGCTAACTGGTGTGTACTGGTGGCCATAAGGTCATTTTCTCTCACACATTTGACATGGCTTTCACATCAGGGGGAATCGTGAAACCCTGTGAGGTAATTTGCTGTCTGAGGAGATTGCCCTTGCATGTTCAAAGTCTACTAATTAATTTTTAAAACAATGAGGCAGCCTGCTTTAATGTAAATGAAAATATGTCTCAGACGCTACCACATAAACGGTCATAGAATGACAGAATGGTTTGGGTTGGAAGGGACCTTAAGGATCCTCTAGTCCCAATGGCAGGGACACCTTCCACTAAACAGAGGTCTCTCTTTGTGTTAGAAAAGCTGTAATTTAATTTGCAATATTTGGCAAGTAACAGATATTTACACACGAGATGATGAAAAATCAGGTCTAGATTGGGAAAATTATTGAGCTAAAAGGTTGTCTTTAAGATTTACACCAACCTTTTGCTGCACTACCTGGAAGTCTGAAATCTACTTGCCTTAACAGTGTTGGGAAAGACACTCAGGAAATAGTGTGCCTGGAGAAACCATTTGGACTGAAAAGCTTAGAGACAATCCTGTGGTCAGGAGAGCATGCTAAAGCATGCAAAAGGCTCCCACAAAATTGAGCAGACATCTCCTCTCCATGTCATTTGCCAAGAGGGCCACTGGCATCCTGGATTTTAGCAATAGTGTGGCAGCAGGAGCAGGGCAGTGACTGTCCCCCTGTGCTGGCACTGCTGAGGCCACACCTCATGTCCTGAGTCCAATTCTGGGCCCCTCACTGCCGGAAGGACAATGAGGGGCTGGAGCATGTCCAGAGAAGGGAATGGAGCTGGGGAAGGGTCTGGAGCAGCTGAGGGAGCTGCAGGGGCTCAGCCTGGAGCAAAGGAGGCTCAGGGGGGCCCTTCTGGCTCTCCAGAACTCCCTGACAGGAGGGGGCAGGCAGGAGGGGTCGGGCTCTGCTCCCAGAGAACAGGGACAGGATGAGAGGGAATGGCCTCAAGCTGTGCCAGGGTAGGGTCAGATTAGACATTAGGAAAAACTTTTCAGTGGAAAGGGTTGTCAAGCACTGGCACAGGCTGCCCAGGGAAGTGATGGAGGCACCACTCCTGAAGGTGTTAAAAAAACATGTGGATGTGGTACCTGAGGACACAGTTTAAAGGTGAACATGGAGGTGGTGCTGGGTTGGTGGTTGGACTTGATGATCCTAAAGGTCTTTTCCAGCCTTAACAGTTCTATGATTCTATGTCTACTGTAAGTGTAAAAGAAGGAAATGAAATTATATCCATGGCAAAGAAAAGGAATGATCCTAAACCAGGTGGTGATCAAATGGTATTTTCTGTAGAGTTATATTAGAATTGTCTGGGGGAGGAAAAAGAGATAACCAGCCAGTGCTAAGAATATAAGATATAGCCAGCAACCATGGCAACCCTAATATTTAACTACATAATCCAGGGTCATTATCTAGTAATAGCAATATAACAAGTGCTCAAAATAACCAGCCATCCCATCCCTTTCACCCAAAGTTAGATACCCAAAACCATCTGTTATGGAAATACATGCGTGTTTCTGGAATATAAATTAAATTACATTCTGTGCCCTAAATGTGGTGTCTTCTCCCTTCCACACCCTTTTCTTTATTTTCAATCATGTCTCCCATTCCAGAGTGTTTTTTTTCCCCTGTACTACATATTGCTGGCATAAATGTGAAGAGTTTGAGTGAAGACAGCAAAAAAAGTTATTATTATATTAGTAAAAAAATCTACCCAATGTTCCTTTAAATTATTTCAATTCTTGCTTCCTTTTTTGGTCTTTTTCTTGAGTAACTTCTTCTCCCCTCCGTATTTGCTTTATCCTTTGATTTTCCCTTTTTTGAAACTGCAGCCTCTCTTTCTCTCTCCCGTTTCCCATTTTCCTGTGAAATTCTTGTTGTCTTCTCTCCCACTCCCAACCATCTCTTGCCATCTATATTGCATACAGAAGGAAGAGCAATTGAGCTTTGTTCTTACTTTGATGAAAAGCAACCCTTGTCATTTCCCTCCACTGACTCTTTATATTTTGGCCCCACTTGACGCTCACACCACAAGTCAAGCCAAGCAGAAGTAAAAGCCTTTGAAAAGTTGTGGAAGATTAAATGATTTTGACTATTTAAAAACAATGTTTTTCAACTTTCTGTTTCTTAAAGAAAAATATAAAAAGATGCCTGCATATATTAATTCATGTATGAAAGGTTACACTGAACTTTAGAGGTTGAAACAAAAATTGTTTAGAGTAGAATTAACTCTATTCATTTTAATTTTTCTTTTGCTGAAAAGCTCTAACACCTGTATGGATATTTATATCAAGTTAACATTATTTCTTCCTCCTAGCCAACAAATAAAGAATATTTGCTCAATCAGTTTTCTACTTTTCCCTCTGTCAATCATAGCCCTCAGCATTCTGTGTGCACAGTGTACTCTCAGCAGGCACCACAGGCACAGACACTGCCAGGTGGGACTTGCCATTGGAATTACACAGGTGAATTGATGTGTGGAGAGAAGTTGGGAGCACTGGCAGGGTGTCATCCAACAGCTCCTGTGGTTGCCTTTGGTGAAAACGTACACTGAACAACACCACAACAGTTGTTTGTTCCCATTACAAGGGATGAAACTCGATCATTGTCCATTTTATCAAAATAGTATTTAAAAGAAAGAGACAAGAGATAGCAGGCAATCTTCATTTCCATACATTCAAATTCAAATGCAGAAGAAGACACCCACAGCAGGGGCACATTTCAGAAGGCTGCCAACCCCATGTTTTCCATTTGATTATAATTGGTTTTGAGGCTAAAAACTTGTGCATCTTATCAGACCTTTTAGACAAGCCAAAGCATCCTTCCCTCCTAAGAATATGATACTCAACACTTCTGGGATAGGGCAGCCAGGGCTACTGCGGGCAACCTGTCCCAGTGCCCCAACACCCTCACAGGGAAGAATTTCTTCCTAATATCCAGTCTAAACCTGCCCTCTGTCAGTTTAAACCCATTCTCCCTTGTCCTATCTCTACATGCTCTTGTCTCCCTCCATCTTTCTTGCAGGCTCCCTTCAGGTACTGAAAAGCCACAATTATAAGGTGTATACGTAAGTATATGCATATATAAGTATATACATGTATGTAAGTATAATGCATTTTATATATATTTATGTATATGAAAAAATGCATGCCACCCCACCATCACAATCTACTCTTCATTCAGTATATGCAACCCCCTAAACTTCTTTTAACTCTCAACTGTAAGTGCTGAGAATGTTTTTAGGCATAAATCAGTGAACACTAGAGGAAAAGTCTCTTTTACTTCTTGCTTACTCCTTCACCTCCACACTTTTACTCCCTTTCTATCTAGATTTATGTAAAAATCAAGGCTAACATGTTCAGGTTTGTATGCTTTCATGTAAATCTGTCCTAATAACTTTCTAATCCACCTGCCAATTTCGACCAAATTTCACGTGGTGAAGAGGTCCCAGTTAGTTTCTGGAGGGTTTAATGAAAACAGACTGCTACAGAAAGGGGGAGAGGTAGTCTCATGAGACCTACTCCAAAATACCACAAAATGGAAAATCTATCTGGAGGGAAAAGTTGTTAGCAGTTTACAACAGGACAAAAAAGATCTTCAGTTGGCACTTGCAGCTTGTTAAACCTCAAAATCCAGCAGCCACAGTGCACCAGCCTGCAGGAAGTTAAACATCTTTGATCCCGGTTCTGGAGGATCCCTTCCTCAGGCTAAGAGACACGGGAGGTGGTGGAAGGTGCTGCCCTGGTGTTTGTCATGTTTAGGCATTTCACAGCTGTGCAGCACGTGAACGCAAGGCCACAGATATGTAATTGGAAGGCACAGAAGGATCACAATAATATAATTCCATTTGTTGCCTTATTCAGCCACTCTTAACATATGTTCACTGGGGCATGGGGCCCACAGAACAGCTTCAGCAAAGGCAGCAGTGATGGAAGCTCCCTGGCATTGTTCCACTGTTGACATCCACTGGTGGAATGAAGGAAAATGCCAGCTTGAAGCCCCTGAACTCATCCAGGCTAGCACCAATGAGAGGCTGACCTCTGGGCTCAGGGGTTGATTAGGAGAGTTGCGAGCTCAAGTACACAATTTTGTGCGTGTACCTGCTGTTCTCAAGAAGCAAAATATTTGTAATTTAGCTAGTGTCACAGACTCCATAGATTAAAAAAATTGCATTCAAAGAACACCTTTTTTTCATTCCAGACAGTGCAAAAAGATACATGAATAGTCTAGTTTTCATGGGCTCCAAGCACACTTCATAAACAGACATAATTCATGGACGTGTCAGTAATAATAATGGATTTACATTAGTAGACTCTAAACACCAAACGATCTAAGGCTACCTTTGGGGTTTATATGTCTAAAGTCAAGCACTTAAACAACCATTTAATGTTTTATATTGCATTTGGATTTTCAAAGTAGACACAGACACATGGTTTCCACTGAATGGGTTGCTAAATACACATGCAAGCAGCTTGTATTAGACAACCAAATTTGAAAAATCATTGCAAAATTATTTGAATTAATTGTCTTCTCCTCATCTTCCTAAAAATACCAACTGCTTTTGATTGGCCGAGTTCAATTAATCAAATGCAAAAACTGCAATGTCATGCATTTTTCCACGCAGGGACAATGTAGTGTTAATCTCTTCTGGCTGTTTTAAAATCTTTCTTAGCTTTTGTGTCAGTCTGTCTGCATCTGAGTGCGACACAGATCCTTCAGTGGAAGGGAATTTGTAGGGGGAAATTTCAACTAGCTCTGACACTTTAGGCAAAGAGTAATTCTGTTGTGCCTATGGCCATCAACCTTGATAAAGGCATCTCACTTTCTTACCCTGCATAGTTTGGTTTCAGGGAGTGCTTTGGGGGTCTTGTAAGACTCCAGGATTTCAACAGTTTCCCTCCCATAATCTTGCTCCTGAAGTTTCCCATGGATGCAACCTTGGCTGAGCTGCAAGGGCAGCTGGGCAGAGATTTCACTACTCACCTCCTTTCCCTCCCTCTGAATTTCTTTCTCAGGTTTCTTGTGGAAAGGGACCAACAGCCACAGAGTGCACTTTGTCATTTAACAGTCAGACAAAAGCTGACAGGGCTATGAGTACAGGCCACGGACAAGGAGAAAAGTCTCCAGCTTATTCACTTTGGATTTGTGCACTTGAAATGCCAGTGTACGTTGAACCAATGCACACAGAAACAAAGCACCTCACAGAAACAGGTTTACTACTATTGCCAAGTACTCTAAGCCTAACTGAGGATCCCTTATGCTCTGCATTAAAATGTGAAAAGTTAAATGGAAAAAAAAATCCTTAAAGTTAAAAAGGGACCTGCACCGGCTGAACTGGGTTTTTGAGTGACCTGGAGGCTGTCAGTGGAGGTTTTAGGGACATCCACATAGCTGAGAACCCAAGACAGTTCTTAGTGTCCCCAGTTGATCCTTTGGAGCAAAGGCAAATTTGTTGTGCTGTCCTGTGACCATCAGGCAGAGGTATGAAATCAGAGAATCACAGAATAAATCACAGAATCACAGAATGGATTGGGTTAGAAGGGACACCAAAGATCATTCAGTTCCATCCCCTGGCCATGGGCAGGGACACCTTCCACTATCCCAGGTTGCTCAGGGCTCCATCCAGCCTGGCCTTGGACACTTCCAGGGACGGGGCAGCCACAGCTTCTCTGGGAAACCTGTGCCAGGGCCTCAGCACCCTCACAGGGAAGAATTTCTTCCCAATAACCCATCTAACCCCCTAACTCTTTGTCAGTTTGAAGGCATTCCCCCTTTTCCTGTCACACCAGGCCCTTGTTAATAGTCCATCACCATCTTTCTTGTAGGCTCCCTTCAGGTCCTGGAAGGCTACAATCACAAGGTATGTGTACGTGTAGGTATACATATATAAGTATATATGTATGTGAGTATAAAGTCAGACAGTATCACGTTAAACCTTCATGTTTCAAGCAGGATTTTATATACAACAGCAAATCCTTTGGGAAAGTTACTCACTTTCTTTCTTCCAGCAGAGCAATTTCTTTCTTGACCTCATGGTACTCCTCTGCTATTTTGCAGTGCTGTTTATACACCTGCATAGATTCCTTAGAGTCATGACAAGGAGGCAGAGGCTTTAGGAAAAAGAAGAAGAAGAAAAAATCCCCACTGTTTTTGAATGAAATATTAGTTAAAACCCCACATATTTTGAAAGACACAATATCTTAATTCCTGGGAGAATACCTAAAGAAACTTTTTCCCTTAACTACAGGACATGGACAGCTATTCCTAGTGATGGCCTTTCATGGAAGGAAAAAACCCCAAACACCTCCCTGTGTAAGAATATGTGTAAAACTTCAAACCTTGTGAGAATTTTCAGAACTCTTCTTGTCAGCCTTGCAAAATATCCCTATGGATTGTTCAACGAAAGATTTTTCCCTCACTTTCCTCTTTTTCAGCTACAGTGATAAATAAATGCTAAAGTTGCTGCATTGGTCACACCCATCACACACATGAGCATCTTTTCACTGCAGGAATTGACACCATTGCAGCAAGACTAACTTTTTTTCAATGTACACTGAATGTCATAAATATGGCAAATAAAACCACTCTGTCCTAGGACTCCTCGTGAGGATGTCAACCAAGACCTTGAAAATGCATTTTGGTTAAATGTAGGTGCTTTTTTCCTCCTTAAAAAAAAAATTCAGCTTAATTCAGGCTTCAGGCTTGACTGTCACATTTTGACTTCACTTTCAGGAAGTATTTTTAACTTATTAACCAAGAATCTATTGACTGTAAATGAACTCCAAATAGCATGTCTGAGCCACCTGTTTGAAGCAAAAGGAAACACTTAAAATAGTTCCTTTACTGCCCAGTTAAAGAACATCCAGTCGCCTTTCACAATATTGGTAGATTATTTTGCATTTCTTGCTGTCCTGCTGTGACTCTTCTGTGCAGCGTAATATGCCCTTAATGGCATTATTAGGAAAGGAATAGCACAGGTAGTCAGACTTTTTCTATTCATGATCCTGTAATCCTCTGCTTTCTCTAAACTGGAGTTTTAAATTTTACGAAACATATTCAGAGACAAAGATGAAGAACATTTTTATCCAGGGGACAGGGTAAGTTGGCTTCAGATGTAACCCAATGCACAGATGTAAGTAACATATGGACCTTGTGGGTACTTGTAGATGGTGTGTGATTCCTCACTGAAATTTTAACACAGGCACTCACTTTCCATGTGCTAAATGTAAAACTGCCACAGCAGAATTGTTTCATTCTCTCTGATCTCGGAGATTTTGGGAACCTGGGGAAAGGGCAGCCCATCACTTGATGAATCTAACCCCAAGGAAAGGGCTTTTACTTGCATTTCAATGTGGATGAGCCATAGCACCATTCATACAGCCATCCAAATAATAAGCATAAATTTAACATGCCCGAATATAGAAGTCTCAGTGCTCTATTCCAGGAATGCAGGGATGAGCCAGAGCAGCATCTCTGCCATCTACCAGAGATCAGCCACCAAAAAATGCGTCACAATAAAACAATTTTGAACAGTACCAAGGGGAAAGTCCCCAAACAGTGACACTTCAAAGGGAAAACACAACACAACGAAATATAAGCCACCTTGGATTTGCTCCCAACTTGGTTTCCGCTCATCTAGCTGGTTTAAACCAGTTTAAAAATTAAAACAGTGTTCAGTTTCTGTATTCCAGCTTCCCACTCAAAAGATATATATAGAGAGCTAAAAATTATCTAGCCATGCTGAAACTCAGTATCTAAGTCTCACTTAGAACCAGCTGCTGACTTTTAAACCCCTTCCTATCATTGTTTCCTCTTCAGTGACATTTTTTCTTACACTGATATTTTAGCACTTACATTAAAACAAACGATACAATCAGTTTACTAATGTTCTGTTCATACAATTCCTTTTGATCTGAAAAGAGTCTGAACACTTCCAGGGATGGGGCAGCCAGAACTGGACAATCTGGTTTGCCCTTCTGCAATTTGGAAATTTCTAAGGAAGGTTTTGGAGACAGTATCTCCAATGTCCATGAGGAATTTCTGGCCAGAAGGATATGAAACAGGCTTATGCATTAATTCTTTAACAAACATCTCTACCGCAGTAACACGAGGAAAGGAGAGACACAAGCCTTGTATTTTAAAATACAAGCCATATTTGTATTTATAAGTATATTTTAAAATATTCTTTTGTATTTTAGAAGCCATACTTTGACTTCTTCATAGGACAGCCTGAGCTTGCTACTTCATGAAGTACCTTACCTGTCCATAAGTTAATATAAATAAGAGCATACCTGCTAGACAAGCAAAAACACCCCTGACAAAGTAAGTTACATTTAATGGCAAGAGTTGCTACGTTTAATCCTGTTTATTTCAGGATTCAGTGTCACCCACCCTCATTTCCCTGTGCTGGCAAAATATGCACGTGCAACATTCCTGATTTTGTTCACAAAGCAAGTAAAAACACTATCCCTTAAGTTATACTAGTGGTCTATCCCCTCACCTCTGATTTTCAACAAGGTCTGATTTTTCCTTGTATTTTGTTGAATAACTCACTGTAACACTGACAAAGAATGATTCTACAGAAGCCAGCAAGGAGACACTAAAAGAGATCCTCTTGTAGACTATTCTATAACTGCTCATTTGTTATGTAGATCTTTACAAGACACATGCACTGCTTATTGAGACTTTTGTTTGGAATCCAGATACGCAAGAGGTTGGAAGATGACATGCAGAGGCAGTTGATGAAGAAACAGAAAATCTCAGAATAATTTTGGTTGGAAGGGACCTGCTTTCCTCGTAGGAGAACTGCTCCATCCCTCTGATCACCCTGGTGGTCTCCTCTCTGCCTGCTTTTTAAGGCAGGTTGAAGAAGCTCTTCTAAATAAAATCTTTGCTGGGGGGACACAGCATGACAGTTTTCAGGTTGGTTTTTCTTGCTTCACTCACATGACAAGTATCTTTCGCCTTGCCACATGAGTATCAGCATTCCATACCCACAAAAGCTACATAGTTGACAGTGCCCCTCAACTGTTCAAAAACTTTAAAATAGCTTCTTTTTTAACTCACCGTCGTTTGTTTGCATTTACATTTTTGTTCAACTGTGAAAAAAAAAATTAAAAACTTGCTCCTGAAAAGGTTGACGTTTCAAGAAAAAGTTGAATCAGGCAGTCTTGCCAGCTCTTGTGAACTTGTCTAGAAGTCTTTAGCACTGGTGTAATTAAAGAGCTGTGTAAATTTGGTTGCAAATTCAGTAACTTTCAGCTAAACTCTTCTGGAAAACAGGAAAATCCACTGCCAATATTTTGAATGTGGCCTGTGTTCATTATACAGCTTTGTATACTCTTCTATGATGGAAAAATCACATTATTCCAAGTAAAAATAACACAATGCTTCCACTTTTTTTTTTCCTGCAACTGGAACTCTTCAACCAGTTTCAGATATTTCTTTTGTGATATATGTAGTCTAGCCTAGTTTTACTACAAAAGTAAACAGTTCTCTTTCCTCCAAACAATTCAGGTCAACTGGATGAGAGCAATTGTGAATTTTGCAATTGGGAGATTTTCCATTCTTTTCTAACTTGAGTATGATGCTCTGACTTTGTGACTGTGTAATCTAAGACCACAGTTATCACAGCAGCATTAGAGGAGACGTCTCAAGTTCATAGGCAATCAAATCTAAATATAGATACAGTACTCTAGGAATTCTCATGGAAATTAATACGTATTAAAAAAATTACAGCATCCTCTTTAAAAACACGGTATACTTTTAAACTTTCTGAAAGAAGTTTATGTGTCTAACAAGAACCTTGGCATTCAGTAGAAGCAATTAAAGTTCCAGAGTAAACAAGATTTCTGCTAAATGCTTATATCAGGCACAACAAAATGTCCCTTGAATAACATTTTCATTGCTTCTTTTCTACAGGCATTCTCCATAAAGCGTGAAAAACTATCCTTTGATTTAACAAACTTATGTCATAAATGGTTGGAACTTTTTCTCTGTTGCAGCAATTTTATGGTCATTTAACTACATGGATCTCCCCAGACGTGTAATACAAAGCATGACATAAATGACTCTCAAGCTCACAATTTCAGGAGAAAAGATCACAGAATCATAGAATGGTTTTGGTTGGAAGGGATCTTAAAGCTCATCCTGTTCCGAACCCTGCCATGGGCCGGGACACCTTCCACTAGACCAGGTTGCTCACAGGTTGTTTCGCTGATAACTTACCAGAAACTTCTTTTGGTTTTGATTTTCTTTGTAAGGAATTTGCAACTTTAGCTTAAACTGCTCTGTTCTCATATGTAGAGCTTTATGTCTAGTTGACCATATATCAATTTTGATTTAGAGTATTTATTTTCTTACAAATTGCTTCTTGGCATGTGTAGAAAAATGCAACATTCCAAAAGGCAATTTGAAAATATAAATATGTCAGTCTGAACCTAGCTGGTACACCAGAACACACAGACTGGTCACTTTTCTTCTTCAGAAAGGTGCTGTCGCTAGAACTGTCCTTTAGTAAGAGTTCTTGTAGAGAATGAGCTTTTTTTTGCTAAGTCTCCTGGAAAGACCTTCCCTGCAGGTAATCCCACCTCTTCCTCTGCCTGGCTGCCGCTTGGCCGGCGGGGTTTGTCCCCCTGCCAAGGGGAGGCTGCACTGACCTTTGCCCTGCCCTGGGATACTGCTGCCCAGGGAGCAGGGGTGGCAGGATGGTGGCAGGAAAAGTGGGACCCCCAGGTAATTCTGCTCAAATAGCCAAACCGTCTGCCAGGGCCTACCATAGGAGGACGAGGGCTTGAAGCCTAAAACAGAGGTGCAAATTGCTTGGTACTCAGGCTGTGGTCTGCTGCCTGCATGCATAGAATTCTAAGGCTGTGATTTTCCAAGTGACTGGGTGAACTTACACAGCTTTCAAGCTGCTTTCAAAATCCAGCCTAAAGATCAGCTAATTTGGGCTTTTCGTTTGTTTGTTTTTAAGACAGGTTCCAAAATTTTCCTTTGTTTGCTTGAAAACTGAAAAGTTATTACTTTTCTTTTTTTAAGTGCCTTTTATTAAATAGGCACCTAACCTGCATTCATAGTTTGCTTCTTTAAATGAAATTCAAATGCTTCTGACTGTATTTATGGTACAGTGATGAAAATCTTGTGGGTCTGGATGTGATATTTTTATTATGAACATATGTACCAGCATTCTTACAAATTCAAGCATTTCAGGCTACTATGCCACAGTTGATGAAAAGGTTCATTTCCATGACACTTTACGTGTGCTGCTTTATATTAGCTCACTTTGGGACAGAGAAAAGCCTGGATGGAATGACAAGGGACCACCATTCAGTATTTCTGCAGGTTCTGGTGAAGCCCATGTTTAGTTGTTTCTCTAGACAGGAGCTACCTGTTTCAAAGCTAGCACGAATTGCAACCACATGCAACACAGTTCTGACAAACCCTCAGCAGTCTGGGTTGTTGCAATTAAAGAAACCCAATTAATATGAAAATGTAGCTAGGTAGATTATAGCTTTATAACAGTTATTGCTTGTTTGAAATGTTAAAGCAGCATAAAAAGACTGTAATTACATTATGTCGTTATCACGTGAAGCTGTGACCCAGACTGACAAAAGCAAAGAAATTCAAGTTTTCATTGCTAAGTTAAATGTTACCTCTGCATCAGCTCAGAACCTTGTGTTGACTTAAGTGCCCCTGGCTGGACATAAAAGCATTGAAATACAAATACGCACATAAGCTTGAAAAGCTAAAGGATGAAGTGCTACCACTAATTTTATGCTTTTAAGTGGTTGAGTCAGATAGTTCTCACAAATTATACTTTAGCTATCCTGATATTATCCAGAGAGTTTTGGAAGGATAATAAAAAGAACATTATCTGAATCAAAGTCTTTGATTGTTTCTTTGAATATGTTATCATATTGAGATCATGAGAGTAAAGGCATGTTCTCTTGAAAAAAAAGTCAATTACTTAACAGACCAATAGGGTATCCTTAGAGGAATTGTGTAAATGAATACTTAAAAACTTTTATTGAAGGGCTATTATTTATCCAGCACTTTTGAGCGCTTCCAGAGGAGCACTTTCAGTCTATCATGAAATTCCATATTTAGAGTATATTATATGTTCCAGAATAAGGGTCATAAAAGTCCTAATGAAAAAGTCATCACTTGTCCTGTGGAATACTTATTTATATCTAATGCTAGTAATTTTGGTTTTATGTATCAACAGCAGCACTAATAACCATACTTTGCTCTTTCAGAGCAATATTCACCCACTGATCTTAATGCTCTTTAACAAAAGAGGTAAAATTATTAACCTAATTTCATAGATGAACACAGGGATGAAGCAACTCTGGGATTAATTAGTGTCACTGACAGAGCTGGAAACAGAATGCAGGTTCTTTACTTTCAATTCAGTGCTTTGGCCATGAAATGTTATTGCTTTTCTCAAATTGAATTCCTCTGAGGGGAAAAAAATACCAATCATCTTTGCTACACTGGAAGGACACTGGAATAAAGAGGTCAGCATACTACCCTGTTCCTTTTGTCCCAAATCTTAGGCTGGTATTCGTTCCCAGCTATGCCTAAAGAACCTGCCCATATTCTCGGGATGAAAGAGATACAACAAGAAGAGTCTCTGTCATCCTTCATTCCTTTCTCAGTCATCAGATGAGAGCAGCAGGAGAAGAGAGGCAGCCCTTGCAGTCAGCAGCCCTCCTGTGCTGTCTCACGAGCTGATGGGCACAGGAAAGATGGCATTACTGGGCAGCATGGTGTGCTGATGCCTTTCTCAATTTACACTCAGGAAACAGCGGCCTCCACAGTGAAATAGCAGAGGAAGCCTAAATGCTCCTGGGGAAATGAATGAAGTAGCTTACAGAAGCCAACAAACACTCCAGAACCACCACAGAGGAAAAGGAAATAATCCCTGGGTGCAGAACTGGCTCTGTGCCTGGTGAACCACAGAGCTGCCATCCACTGCTCACTCTCCAGTGCATCAGGGCCCCATCGTCCTGCGCTGACAAATGAGACTGGCCACAAAAGGATTATCTGGGAATGCTTCTGAGAAAGCTGATGATATCAGTCATAGCACAGCCTGCAGGCATGAGAATATAATACCTGGCTCATTCCTTCTCCCATCAAACGTACAAGAACTCTCTTCATTGTAGTGCAGCAGCACTGCAGGAATGGTATAGAAAAACCTTAAAAGCAGGTGAGATTGTTAAAATCATAATTTCCCTGCAATTGGACTAAAAACATCAACCCAAATTTTCTGCAGATCTTGAAGAGACAACTTTTTCTTCTATAAACAGTCTTATTAAATGTTAATAGGTTAGAAAAGCACCACTGAAAACTTCCACCTTAGTGCAACAATCAGAGGCTTTTCATAACAACAAATATAGTGAATATGAAGTAGAACTGTTGTAACAAAAAGAAAGTTTACCTGCAGCTGCTGATCTAGTTCTGGAAATGCCAAAGAGAAGTTTTCAGGGGAGGCATCATCTAAAATGTAAACACAATGATAAAAGTCAATGTCTACCAAAAAGGACATTTCAAGTAATCTTCTTGATGAAGTTCTATATAATGCTTATATTAACAATAATATTGGGATTCTGCAAACACCTCCACACCTTATCTTTTACACTTGAGATGCCTTAATACACTCCTTGAAAATGCTAGTGGGTTGGTAATAAGAAAATATTTAGGTGCTGTAAAGACAGAAAATCTATTTTGCATTGCAGTGATTAAGAAACAAAACAAAGCCAGTTAGTCCAGAAGAACATGTGATGATTTAATAAAACCAACAAATCCAAACGGTCTTTCTTCCTGAGCTCTCTCCATTACAGTGCAATGTAGAGGGCTGCCTTAAAGGCCTTTAACCTGTCCATTACAACCCCTATGGGCTAGAGTTAGTTCAATCATGACAACAAACCACGCCATGTTTCTATTTCTTTCTTTCTTTTTTAGTACAGGCTCCCAGCAAAGGTGGGACAGACTGTGCCAGTTACGTCAGGGTTGTGATGTGGACACCTGCCCACTCGTAGCTGGACAGAGATCAGAAATATGAATCACACTTGGTCGTGCCACTGCAGTATTTCTTCCTCGGCGACTTTCACACTCTCAGTTTTGCACTGGGTTGTGATGACTGTTTATGCATCTTACCACAGGTTATGGGAGGTGAGGAGAATGTTACTATTACCTTACAGTCAGTTACTTGTAAAGTGTCAAAATTAAATAAGGCTGGCTCACAGGTCAGACCCTGCAACCTGCTGTGTGCTTGCAGACTTGTACACAGCAACAAAACCCCAACAGGATCGAGAGGACCGCGTACCAAAGCAGGACTCCAAAAGAGTACAGACCAGGATCTAAATTATTCATCAAATATTTGATATCTCTTTATCCTGCCCTCTGTGGTCATGCAGCAAAAGAAATGAGGGGGTAAGGTACAATAAGTCACTTTCTCCCGTGAAAAATCGACATATAGGTTAACACATGGTCAGAACCTTAATAACATAGCTAGAGCTGGGTGGCCTCTAGGGAGAGATGCTCAGAGAAGAAAAAAAAATAAAATACTGAGAGACAAAAGCAAAAGCTCTTAAACTTCCTCAGAGAATAAAGTTCCTGTATTTTCATGGGGTAGTCATCTTGCTGGCATTATCAAAAAATCATACCCATGTCACGTGAGTGTCCCCATTATTTTTCACACCATATCTCCCTTTTGAAAAATACCTAATTGCTTTAATTGTATCAAATTACATCGTGCTGATATGCAAGTGTTTACCTTTAATTTGCTGTTGCTTTCTTGTGCAATATATAAATAGACTAATATTCTAAAAGAAGAAAGATGAATCATATGGCAAGGCTAAAAGGAAGGACAGAATAAGACTCAGTCCAACCAGGGGTACAGCTGCTCTACAAGTATTTGGCTGAATAGCTGTTAAATATTCTGACAGAGATATTGGACCAGAGTCATGGATGGCAGCTAAACTGCTATTTGTTTTGACAATTCCAGCAGCACAATCTTTGATACAGTAGCTTTAAGGAGGGATCTTGAACATTTCTAAAATTAAGAAAAACATAACAAAAGCCACATTTCAAATTAATTTTAAAAAAACGTTTTGAAGAAACACCAGCCAGTAATTACTTTTTCATGGCATCAGCTATTAATAAGAAAATAAAATTAATGCAGTGTCAGAATACTGGAAAATAAATCAGATTATCCTCTTGAACCAAGAAAAAAAGTTTGTAAGTACTTTATAAAGGACGGAATAGAAAAAGAAATTAATATAGAAGAAATCCTTTCAATAAACAGATGTTCCCTGCTTATTTTTTGAACTCAAGTGACTGAGTCAATGGTACTTAATTTAGAATGTACTGGTATCCTAACCATTATGGCATACCATAGTACATTTTATAATGGGCCTGCCCTAGCATCTATTGAACAGCTGCTAGGGGTTTTTTTTAGTTATACTAGTTTAAGACTTGTTTAAATCATCATCTGATGTGCAGAACATCATTGAGAAATGCTGCACACTTCAGTGGTTCGAAATTTTCTTGAGTTCCTAATTCTCTTAGGCTCTTTTGAGATTTTCAGGTGAAGTATTTCGTTTACAAAAATTAACAGAAATCCTCACAGCTAACTGCAACCTTGCATTGCACAAAAAGAATAGCTAAAGGCTTTCCCCACAGGTTTCAGTGAAATCAATTACTGCCTCAGATCAGTCTGTGTTTTCACTGTTGTCAAAGTAACAACCACAACAATAACAATAAAAACCACTTGGGAAGAACAAAACACTTTTAAATTCCATACAGGGGGAAAGCAAATGAAAGCAGTCATTTGCCTCCTAAAACTTCTTGAGGAAGTTTTCAGAAAGTCAAAAGGAAAGATATAAACTACTGCATTTTTTTCCCAAAGAATCACTATTGTCCTTACAAGATGGAATACTGGGAGTTATGAAGAAGAAAAGTCAAAATCAGATTGACTTCTGGCCTTAAAGATCTATTGACTCTGAAAATGAGAAACAAGAAATATCTGAAACATCAATGAAAATATTCTGATGATCAAAGCACTCTCATAACTATCTCCTGATCTGTCTGTATTTATTTTCTACTCTACATATTCTTAACTAGACAACAAATATTCAAAAATACCTCTTTCGCTCCTTTTCTCAATTCATTATCAATTTTTAATGAGTGCCTAGATTGTTATAAGGAATCATTGATATAATCAAAGACCCTCTTTGTTATAAAGTTAGTGGCTTTCCTGTACCACAAACCCCTGAAATTATCTGGGCTTATTCTTCACCAGCTACAAACAGAATCTCATCCCTGTAGTCACTATAAAGAAACTCATAAAGAAAAAGGATTTATAATTCAAGCTGGATTTTGAAAACCTATTTTGTTTAAAAGTAAAAATATTAAAAAAACCTCAGAGACAGCCACTCACTGAAAATGAGTCAAGATTCTGGTCAAAAGGAAACAAGAAAGGAGGAAAAATGTACATGTGTCTATTATGGCCAACCCAGCAAACCCAACAGCACTATCCTGTGATGAGAAAGGATTAGATCAGGGACTTCATTACAGCC
Source organism: Atrichornis clamosus (assembly GCA_013400975.1). NCBI lineage: Eukaryota > Metazoa > Chordata > Aves > Passeriformes > Menuridae > Atrichornis > Atrichornis clamosus. The sequence continues at coordinate 22,765 of WBMZ01013215.1, read as the reverse complement.
TCCTAAGTTAACGTAACATGATTTCTAAATGAGTAGCATTTCCTGATTTCCCATAGATCCCAAACCTAATTTTGAAGTTCTATATTTAAAAATGCCCTAAGGACCTGCACCCTGATTACAAGATGAACAGTTGATAGGTTTTTAATCAAAGGCTTGGTTCACGTGCAAGAAATTGTATGATTTTCATGTTGGTTTCATCAGGTTCACATGGTTGCTTGGCTTGTTGCTGAAAACCGTCATTATAACAGAGAGCATCTGAACTCTGTTAACACTGATTATCGTGGTGCAAAAGGCTCATGACTTATCAGTGATGTCCTGAGGCATCTGATGTATGCTAATCTTGCACATTTGAGAACAAATCTTGACTTCTGGAAAGCTTCACTTATTGAATCATGTTCTGGCCTCCTGGAGATTCCAATATCCCAGACCTCCACCATGTAGTCAAATGAGAGAAATTCTCCACACAGGTTGCTGTGTGACTGGCTCAGTGTCTGGCACAATGACGTATAATACCCAAATCTCTTCCTATATGGCTGTTCCCTTTAGCTGAACCCTGAGCTAAAGGCAATAAATACTTTAAGAGCAACATCTGATTTACTTGCAATATAATCTTGCAAATTAGTTTCTCTGTGATCTTCACAAAGATAGACAGAAATAGAATATAAAAATTTAAATGTGTTGAAAGCACATTAAGGTTGCTAAATCAAGCACTTGAATCTTAGGAAATGCCAGTCACAGCTCTGCTTCCTTGAGTAACTGAGTTATGATCCAGTATTTAATTATACAGTCAGGTACTATTTTTTTTCTCCTACATGTGTGGGCCAATGTATTCAGATCTCTTCCTCCTAAATTAAAGAATTAAATGGGTAACACAAGTAGGTTGCTATCCTGTAAGTGGATCAGCCCTCGCACAGGAGAAGTGCTCAAACTGAACTGCAGGCACCACAACTCGCGCCACTAAACCGCGTGTCAGGGTCCAGCCCCGGCCCTGGCAGGGCTGCGAGATCCAGCAGCTCCGGCCCTGGATACTGACAGACAGGCATAGACTCATCGAATTCGTCCTGGAAGGCTGTGTGGCTAAGTGACTGCCACTTGGCACTGCTCTGTGCAGCTCCAGGGCTTCTATTCACAGCCCAGCCTGACACGACCTCACACAACCTCGCAGTTACCTCACGCGTAAAATAGTGGGGAACGGTCACTGCCTCGCCCAGGAATAGGACGGGAGGGCTTGCTCAATAATAAGAGTTGTGGACCTCCCAAAAATAGAAACAGCCCATAACGGAAGAGGTGAGAGCAAAATCCTTCTACTTCACATACCTTCACTCAAGCCTAAGCATCCTCGGATGAATATCCCTTTGAGGGTATCTCACCTGAGTTCCCACCTAATTCCCCAAAGACCAAGCCACTTCCTTGTAGGCTGGGTTTAGTTTTAGGAAATTGGCTCTGTCAATTTTAGCCATATCTTTTAGCAATCCTCACTGGTTTTCAATAAATGTGCCAGAAAGCCTCTATTGCCATTGCAACCAATACGAGAGTGGAGTAGGGGTCTGAAGGTTGCTTTTGAAGAAGCAACTATTGCCAAACAGTCTTGCGTGATTAACTAGAAAAGCAAAAAATTCCTTGTGGTCACTAGGATAATTGGCATAAAGAGGAGTTAAATAAGTAATTTCGCTATGCTCACAAAAATATTACACTGTTCCACTGTCTGTCAGGTTCATCAGAAGATGTAGGTTTTCCCTTTGTTGTGAATGATTTTTCTGGAAAGTGCTATCAGAGGTAGATTAATTACAAATAAAAGAACTCACTAACAATTTCAAACCCAGTCATTTATCACCACATGTCAGAAGCAGAACTTTTCAGCTAGATTCAAGCTTTTATTCCAGGAGGCAAGGTGAAGGAGATATTAGCCGACAATCCTTCCCTTTGAACTATTACACAAAACAAATCCACCTGGCTAAATTTCATGATGTTCATATATTCATAAATAAGAGTGATGAAAATTAAGACATCAAATTTCCCTGGTTAAGTGAAATTGATGTTGATAAATCACAACGAATTTTCAACTTTGGAGCACTTATTTAAAGCTTGGAACCCCATGATCTGCTCCAGTTGCATTAGTTTCTGGGAGATGTTGAAAGAATGTTTCCAATTAATTACCTTAAAATGGTACCTTGAGTCAAACTGTTGCAATACGGTGCGCAGACACACCCTGGGAAGCCTGTGAGAGCGATCTTGAGTGGAAGAGCCAAACATAGGCATCTATATATACAGGAATACACAATAAAACCATCTTCTTATATAGCACCCACTGATGGGCTGCTCCTGAGACTTTTAAGGAACTGCTTACCCTGCTTTCACATTAAAAATACCTCACAAAGCTGGCCAGAATTGCAGTCATCAGGTGTTGACTGACAAGTAGTGTAACACAATTAAATTACTTCTTGTGCACTCAGGATAAGCCAGCTCTGGTCTCGTAGGTCAGTTAACACAGAGTAATTTCTTCTCATGAGTTGAGAGTAGTTTCTCCTTTCACTGTTCCTCACACCCAGTGCTTGGTTACAATCCTAGCCAGTGAGATAATCGCCACCCAGAAGAAACATTCCATTTCCTCTTTTTATATCCAGTTATGCTGTCAGTTCCTCCTGGTAAGCAGTTGCACAGCCCCCGGAAGGAGAATGCAGCCTTTATTGGCAAAATGTGTCACTGTGCCTTTCAAGTGAGGTAGAATTTAAGGAAAAGCTTAAGTCAGGCAGATTTCCTCACTACTTAGCCCTGGTGAAGAACTTATTACACCCTAGCAGTGCATGAGCCTCAGCTGATGCTTTACTATCACACCGACAGCAGCTGGGACTGAAAACAAATATCCTTGTCAAGGAGAAAAAAAAGGATGAAAAAAAATATAAGAGTAAGAAAAAAAAAAGCACCTACTATGGAGTACCTAAAGGTCTAAGTGTTGAATGCCTTTGTAGATCATCTTCCAAAAATTCTAAATACTTGTTTGTACTCTCTCCATTCAACTACGGTTTGCTGGAAATTTTCACACCTGTTACAAGTTTATTTCTTTTGTCTTCTTGAAATATATCAACCATAATAACACTTGAAATTCTTGTGGCATGGTAAAACAATATGTTGGTGTAGACCTCCTGGCAGCTCCCAGAGGGATGTGATGCAGGGGGGAACATCACTCTCTCTCTTGGTTCCAATTTTTGCTACCAGTACTCACGAAGATTCTGGATGGCATACTGCAGGAACACTTGTATATATACAATAAAGGATTCAGAATTATGGAACAGTGTAACCGTATGTAGAAGAGAAAGATTATCTTCCTCTAACTGAGTTTATTTATCTAAACATGAAGAGAGACGCTGGAATTAATAGCAGGATAAAAAGTAAAAAATAAAATATGATGCAATGTTAAGGAAGTTAGGCTTCCTGCCTTTCATGTTCCCTTCTTCCAAGCTATTCACAACCTTGTCATTTCCTACTGCCGTCTCTTGTCACAAACCGCTCTGCTCTCTTTGATTTTCCCATGGTCTCAGCTTTCCCTGACTTGTTTTCAGTGTCTCACATTAGCATTCTTTTTCCATAATTTGTAAGAGCACTCCCCTTTCTTTTACAGCCCTCTTCAAGGCCTATCGTTGCCACAATTCCTGCAAGAAATTTACCATGAGACTGCATCTTGAGAGACGAGAATGATTCCTTACTGCTTTCCATAATAAAAATGTAATTACCAGGTTATTTAAATTTATGAAAAAGGGCATAGATAATCACGTGTTTCTTTACATTCCTTGTCCCAGTCTTTCTGTGTCACTCATCTTTATGAATTGAAAGTTAGGTTCAATAATATATGAAGATGTTTGTTTTTTAATTCCCTTGCTTAGGGGATGAGATTGTATTTCACCATTGTGGCTGAAAATTAATATTACACAACAATTATCTAGAAAAGATAATGTATATTCTAAAATATTTTATAAATGAGAAAATTTTATTCAAGCTGAGATTCTGTTCACATGAATCTCAGGAAGCAACCTCACACATTATCCTACAATGCACAGAGTCCCACTAGGCACTCCACAGCAGTGGGTTTCAATTATCCTTATCAGAGACTCTGATACCTCCTGCCATAAACACATCTCAGCCCTGACTCCAGCCACTCACCTTTGGCAAAAGCAACACCCAACTTTTACAGGATGCTTTTCAGCTTCTGCTGTGCTTTATTTCATTCTGACTTTCACTGTTTGGCAACAGCTTTCTGGTCCTTTATAGTATCAAAGGTGAGAACTAAAAATATTCATCTACTCCACGTATGTACAGGGTATGTTTGGGGAAATGAATGCTCCATCAGCATGAGCTGAGAGCTTAAACATCAATGAAATTTCTGCTGCTTTCTCAGAGAACATGCCAAGTGGGGCACCTGCTTCCTGAAACCTTTCACCAAGCTGGGCATGTGTGGCACTTTCCAGCCTTCCTGCTAGAAAAAGTCTCTTCCTGCTCTAGGCTCATCCAAATCTGTCCTTTTACATTTCTTGTTTTACAATTCCATAAAATCAGGTGTAGGTAAATTTGATAGCTAATTACAGTCCTAAGTATATTCCACAAACCACTGAAAGAAAGCTAAGATCTAAACTGTCAATCTAGTGGGTTTAGTCTAATGAAATTGTTAATGGAAACATTAAACGTTATCAGACAGGAAAACGGATCACATGCTACCACTCAGGAAAAAAAATCCACCTCTCACACTGGACTAGGTTTGGTATTGTAAACAGTGGTAAGTAAGTACCTGTAAAAGTTAAGAGCAGTTATTTCACTGTGGTTTACTCCATGAATGAACTGTACCTGGGGAGTCACTGAGGCTGAAGGCGATTCGCACTGGCTTATCAGCAGGTACCCTGGCGGTGGTGATCATGTGGGCACTTGAGTCAATGCTTTTACTTGTTTGTTCCAGCTGCAATGATACAAACAACATATTCGTTACAGAGCATGTGACATCATTCAACAAATGAGTTCTAATCCTTTCCATGCACTCACAGCTGCTTTTCCCATTCTAGCTAAGCAACATTTAGAATCAAAGTCAAGGGAGCGCCATTGCACTGTTCCATTTAAGAAGGATTTAAGTGAAATCCAGTGCAGGGACTGCCTTTATTTTTACTATTTATAGGTTAGAAAGAATGATGGCAAAGGGAGCTGCCCCTCTTCTCACCTGCTTGCTGCCTGCCATTGCCCCTTCAGCAAGCCTGGACTCGTGGCAATGCTGCCTGGTTCTGAAGGTGAAGAAGGAAGAAGGGGAGGGGAGTTGAGAGTAACATGACCCCAAGCCTGCCCTGTGATTGGAACCGGGCACACCACTCCACATGGAGTCAACGAGGAGGCTCTCATCCTCCTACCTTCCACCCAAACTCCCCCAGTCCAAAGTGCCTGAGAGTCACACACTTCATGGCCAAAAATTGGTCGCCAAACCTTGGTGGTGGTTCTTCAGTGGAAGCCTGTGCAGCTGTTGGGGTCTGTCTGCATGGGTTTGGCTCCTGGGTCGGGACCTTACTCAGTCCTCCGTCTTTCTTCTGGGACCATCAATTCCAAAAAGTGATTTTACTGGCATGAAACCCTGTCCATTAAGAGAACTGCTAGTTCATTTCAAACATGGCACTAAAGGATTGGTGAGCAACAAAAGAATTAGCTACTATTGGTCTCTAATGGTGTCATTAAAACATCTCTGTACACTGGAAAATTGTACTCTGAACTCTGCTTAAATATTTTGAATGAGCAGTTTTGGTTAAACTCTGTTGAACAGCTGAATGCAAACAATCTTCTTGATTATCTAGTGCAAAGCTGCTAAAATTCAAAGATATTAATCTTCTGATTAGCTCCAAGTGTGGAGAATGTAAAGTCAGTGGGACTTCATGCATGCAAAAGATCTGCCCATAAAGGAATTATTTTAGGACTCTGGACTGCTACCCAGCACGCATTGTATTCATACCAAGTACAGGGACAATTATGAGAGTAGCTTTTAAATTACCATAAAAACTTCTCAGTCAGTTAGAAACCAAATTCATCAGGAAAGTACAATAAATTTACTAATTCACTGTCAGCAGACAACAGAGCATTGAGCTAGTGAAAACAAAAGCCAATTTCCTAAGCCAATAGTCTTGCAGTTTTCCAGTAAATTAGCTATTGCATTTCATGGAAATTCTACCAAGTCATTCTAATTCACACTGAATTATTTGGCAGTCTCAAAAAGTCAATAGAACAGAACAATACTTCAGGAGTATAATCTTCCTTGGTGGTGTACAAGTGAATCAAACACTTTCCTGGCATCACTGCCATCAGTGGAAGAGGATTAAATTTGCATTGGGTCCATTAATTTCTTGTTTATTTGCTTTGCCTGTCTTGATATTTAGCTAGCAGAGTGATATGGTTACTTGTTATTTGAGGTGCACAATCTTTTCTTAAAATAACAATAAATAATCTAAAAGCCTTACTTTGAAGAAATCTTATTTTAAGCTGAAAGTGTCTTTTTTTGCTAATATACAAAGGATATCAGGGATTGTTCTTAATTACCCATTACTAGTATTGCAAACACACAAAAATTGAACTGGTATCTATGGAGCAGAGGCAAAGGAAATTCAAATAAATTGCAGCCATGTATGTTTTTGGACTCAGGAAAAGACCTTGGAGTCAACTGAAATATTTTATTTTGAAGTGCATGGCATCAGAGTAAATAACTTTTACCTTCTGGGCTTTATTGGTCTCTTCCCCACCCTCACTCCATAAGAAACATTGGAGACATCTCATTGTTTTAAAAAACCAACAGAATTACTAACGCAAAATTCTTTAACATATTTCCCGTCCATACTTCCCAATACAAGGTAAAGAAAAAAACCCCCTCAGAATGAAGAGGTTTCAAGTGACAAGAAAATCCTTAAAACAAGGCTGTTCATCATTCTATGTTGTTGGTACACTTTCCCCTGACTTCAACTGACCATCTCAAGTGATCTTCCACATGAGAGTATATTTAACATTTCACATCACAGCCTAAGAAATTAAAATGATGCATTCTGCTAGAGGTTTTAAAGTTACCATAACATATTGCTATAAGACTGTTGTTTTATCCCAGTCACATACTCTGTGGTGTGGGATGTTTTAAACTTACCTCTTTTAACCGTCTACTCTGTGAGGGCAAAAATTAATACCCTTTCAGTAAGAAATGGTGAATTCTACCAAAACACAGAGTGTTGATATTTTATCCCAATTCAGAAAAAAGAAATCTCATCTTCATACACAGCAATTACTCTGCTATCCATTTTTTTTATATTGCATTTATCCCTTTGCTGCTTTTGTGCCAAATCCTCAAGCTCTTCCTCACAAAAAGCAATCACAGAGAACAGAGAGGGATGGAAAACGCCTGTGTGCAAACGAGGTGATATCAGGAAACATGCAGACCAAATGCCCCCAGCCCCCACATGCTTTCTCCATGAATGATGAACAATATCTCTGTAGACAGAGATGAGGGTGAGTGGGCAACCTGGAATTTAATGAGATTTAATGAGCAGCTCTCTTCTTCCCAACAATTGCCTATAGAGCTGGCTGCTGTTCCTCTGTAAAAAACCTGCAGCAGAACTCAATCAAACGCTGTTACAGCTCCATGGATTTTTTTCACACCTGTTGCCTTACCTCACTGAGCGGAGTGTCTGCACTTGTATAATCCAGGGCCAGCCACTGCCTTGGCTTCTCGTTGCCTTTATGGAGTAAAGCTTCAATAAAAGAAAAGGCTGCACCTGCTGCATAGCAACAAACTGACAAGGTCTGAGAAGCTGAGACAGCTGTCAGGGCAACATGCTGCTACCTGCACTTCTCATAGGCTTTGCTGTCCCAAAAGATAACCCTTTTCTGTTCTTCTCCACAATCCTGCTTTTCCTTCCTCTCCTTGCCAGTGATGAGGGATTGTGATGCTGTCACGCTTCAGGGAGGAAAAAATCCTTCTGTCACAGGCATTATTAAGCAGCAAACTGTGGTGAGCCCAAGATTTTTAATTCATTAGTCCTGGCAAACCTGAAATACAAACAGACTTGCTTCATAGGACAGGAATGTTTTCAGCATGACCCAATCAGTGTCTGTGTCTATTCCAGCAAACTGGCAAAGATAGCATGACTCCAGTCAGCAAAAATGTCTGCAGCTCCAATCAGCTTGGGCTGACACTGCCAACTTGGACAGGCTACAAGCACACTCTCAGATGATAGCAGCGACTATCAAAGCTAACAACTGATGGGCTTGGCCTCTTAGGCTTGGCTTCGTGTTGGCTTTGGCCAAGCCAGGCTTGTTTAAGAGCAGCCACTAGCCCTGCTCTTCTGGGGAGATAACAGGCAAATCTCAGAATGCGTAGGCTGTAAAAGCAGATGTATTTATAGATCAGCTGGTGATGTCAGTGATAAATGAAGCTGACTCAAACAGAGATTTGACTGAACTCAGAGGATTTCCTAGTGTGATTTCAGATAGCTTTTTTTCCCCCCAGATTTGAAACCGCTGGCAAGCAATTTAGTAGATAAATCTTGAAGTATTACAAGAGATTAATTTCTTCAGCTTAAACTTTTGTTTTCTGTTGCCAGCAAATAGAAGTTTCATCCCTGTCATGCACATGCCTACATGACTTCTTTGATTGAGTGCTACCACTGTCATTAGAACAAATGGAGAAAAAAGAAGAACAATTACAGAATGATTATATAGAATATCTCATTTTGTGCTTTAAAAGGGGTTCTCCTCCTTTTGTAGCTCAAAATGCATCTGTAGATATATTTCATCTTTAAATCCCAAATGGAAAGAGTTTATCTAAACCAGATCTGTATAGACACGTCCCTAGGTTCCCTTATCTCAGCTGAGATATAGAGAGGCTGGAGGACAAATAAAGACATGAAGGCCTGAAGTCAAATTTTCATCCTTCCTCACTCTCTCACCTTCTGGCCCTAGTCCAGGATTGATCTCACCAGGGCAAAACTCTGGAAGCCAGCAGTTGCCCTTGTGGCCTCAAAAGACCTTTTTCATATTTCAGAATTACTAAACTGCAAAAATATCCTACCCACACTGCCTTTACCCCAGCAATGACCCGGGAGAGTATCAGACAGCTACACCATTAGTTAGGTATCTCGTGAGGCTGTCTTTAGCTGCAGTGGGACGTCAGGGCTCTGGCCCAAAAAGCCAGTGGAAGGAGGGACTGCACCTATGACTGCACTGACCATTTTCTCTTCTCTTGATGTGCTTCTGAAAAGATTGAGGGTTCCTCCCTAAATGTCTCCTTCGGAAGGGGTGGGAAGAGAGATTTGCTTCTGATCACAACCGTTACTGCAAACAACATTCTACAGCTCAATAGTACGAGCAGTTGGTATTGATCTCCAGCTCCACATCCAGTTACTGTGAGAGGATTTGTTTGTAGATACAGAAAATCCTGGCTCCAGCAGAGTTATGAAAAATATTCTCCATCAGTTTTCACAGCGTCAGGGTTTCCCCCAAATCATAAGATTCTGTTTTGTATGGACAAAAACATCCAGAGATGGAACTCGGATGGTATGAGTGCCTTCATGACATGCCATTACAGTAAAGCCTGAGAAAGGCTCTCTACATAAAATGTTAACACAGGCAAAATTTTCAGTAGCCATGATAGCCAGGCTCTTGGACAGAAACAATGTCTGAATAGCCCAGGGTGTTTTTTTCCAGATGGCTCTGACACTCTGCATGTCCAGACTGACACTTCAGTTGCACCCACTTTAAATAGTATGTGCATTTGTAAATTGAGTACATCATCATTTTATGTTTTGTATCCACTGTATCCATGTTTTTTAAATCTCACCGATTCTAGTTAAATTTGTATTATTCACAGGGTCATAGAATCACAGATTGTCAGGGTTGCAAGAGACCTCTGGAGATCACCCAGTCCAATCCCCTGCCAAGGCAGGGTCACCTGGAGCAGCTGACACAGGAACTTGTGCACTTGGGAATGTCTCCANTTGGGTTTGGAATGTCTCCAAAGAGGGAGACTCCACACCCTCCCTGGGCAGCTGTTCCAGTGCTCTGCCATCCCCCACGGAAAGAAGTTCTTCCTCATGCTGAGGTGCAATCTCTTGTGCTTTAGTTTATGGCTATTGCTCCTCATCCTGTTGCTGGGCATCACTGAACAGAGTCTGGCATCAACCTCTTGGCACCCACCTTGGAGATATTTGCATGGATTTTTGAGATCCCCTCTCAGTCTTCCTCTCTCCAGATTAACCATGCACAGCTCCTGCAGTCTCTCCTCATCAGAAAGATGCTCCAAACCCCTCATCATCTTTATGGCCTCTGCTGTAGCTCCTTGTGTCTCTTGTCCTGAGGAGCCCAGAGCTGGACACGGTTCCACTCTTCTATGGACTGTGCTGCCTCTGGAAACTGTGAATCGTGGGCTAAGATCCAAAACTTCACAACCCAAAAGGCCCCTGATTTGCACTTAAATATCAGCTCTGTGCTTTCCACAATGATTAGTCACCTGAAACTACTTTTTTATGGGAGGTGGCATATTTTTAAAATGTGATAATATTAGAGCATTCTGCATACAGAAGATCAAATTTGAAGCATCGGGATGAATGATTTGACTGTAATTGTTTTATCTTCTATCTATTATTGGGGTGATTGTGTTAAAACTCCCAACAACACAGACTCAGAACATTTTTAAAAGGTTCTTTAAATTACTTTATAAGAGTAAGCTATTGAAGATCTCAACATTAAACAGTGGGGAAATTGAAGTCTAGGATGCTTCACTTCCTTGACTAGCTCAAATTAATAACCAAAGGCATTGTCAGCTTTGGGTAGAGATAAATCCCACATTTCTTACTTACTAAACAGGTGACTAAAGTATGTGCACCAAAACAAATTACTCTCCAATTTCTTGCAACACAAAAAGTACTTCTCTCTGACAGGCTGCAAAAACACCTTACAGTCATCTCAGTGAAGATTACAGAATGCTGATAACTCCACAGTTTTATTTTTCGTGTAGGAGCACACCCTGCCCTGTTTCCTTTCCAGTATACTCTTAGTCATCAGATGCCTGGTATCCAAGCAAAATTCTTTCAATCCTGCATCCCATTATGAAACTGGTGATGTGCTAGAAGAGGATATCATGTTTTAATAGTGAAAAACACCTTAAAAGAATATACTCTAAACTAGGAACACTGGGACTTACTGATATTCAGTAGTGGAAACATGCAAATTTGCAAGAAGTTTTAGGATGAAGTATCAGTTATTCTACAGATGTTAAAAAAAGCCAATATCTGCAATCTAATAAAACACCTGTTGCCTTCACTTTTTTAGCTGTGCTACTTTCAATTCATCTCAGTTTCCTAGTAGAAGTAGTATTTTAGTAGCATATGACCTCATTCATGCTAAAACAGTGTTTCACAGATTGCCAGTCACTATTTAAAAATACACTTTAAATATTCTAGCATATGGAAGATGTTCCAAGAAGAAATTAAAAAAAAAAAAAAAAGTCTTGCCTGAAACTGCATACAGAGCAAAATCACTCACAATCCAACATCCCATGTCCTGACAACTGGAGCAACCAGGGGGGAGCATTTCATTAGTGTTCTTAGGTATTACCTCCAGTCTCCTTGCCTAGATAATATTTTAACACAGGTAAAATAATGCACTTACCCCACAGCTCTACTCTCATAAATGGCTGAACTCTATCAGATTAAATTAAATCATTAACACCAGCATGAAAAATATATTGAGCACTGTCTTACAAAATAACACACAAGTAACTTTCTAATGGCAAATGGATATGCAATAGCTGAATTCACTTATATAGGATCACAAAGATCTAATAAAGGAGAATGTTGCAGAGAAATTAAAGAATTGGCTCAGTCAAGATAATGTGGATTTGCAAGAGCTGACTCAACAGTTTTTACACCTGTCTTAAGATCATCTGCATATAGCTACCTCTTGAATTATTCAAAAACCTGACTGGTGAAAAACTCCATCATTTCCACAGCAAACTCCAGACAGAAATTGTGAAAAGCTACTTCTACTGAGAAGAAGAAAACTGAAGCCTTTGAGATACGATGTTGCCAAAAATCCTTCCACATAACTCTGTAAGATGAAAGCTGAAGTTAGAAATATTATTGGAAGAGCTTCACTATTGTCAGAAATCAACAAGTGCAAACTAACACACTTCACTCACATCAGCATAGGGATGAAAATAACCGTTAAAAACTAATTATGGGAAGAAGGATGGTGGGTCATCTCAGCAGGGAATGCTGAAGGAGGATATGGATAGACAGTGTGCAGCAACTGACAGGGACAGCCGACTGTTCAAAGGCAGCATTGGCTAGCACCGGCTAACTGAAAACTTCAGCACTTAAACCAAAATGCATCAATTTTGCTTAGCAATTGTGCAGCTAAACCACATTCAGCTCAGTCCTGTAAGAGAAAGATAGCTCTCTCATATCCATGTAAAATTGGACAAATCACTCCAACTGGACTTGCTGTTCCTTAAGGGAATGCTTAGGTTACCTCACTTAAGAACTTACCTGGAGGATACTACAAGACATTACAGCCTCAGCTGATGATGGCTGAGGTTATCATGCTGTCATGGGTACATGCACAAGACTTTCAAGTCAACACACTCTTTCATGAAGCTTTGCTGCTCTAAGGAAGAAATCCCCATGCAGAAAAAAGTGGCAAAATCCCAAGTAGCAGCTGGTATTCTGGCAATACTTGAAACCTCACTACTGATTCAGTACTGGAACTGCCTTGGATAATACCGCCAGCTGCAAACATAGAGGAGAAGTTTAGAAACAATAAAAGCTAAAATATTTATTAGAAAAATTCTTCCATTAACTAGAATTAACTAGAATTAACTAAATGCAGGTCATATAGTCCAGGAAGTCCCCACACCTCGAGACATTTACCTGCACTCGCAGCCCAGAGAGCCAACCATATCCTGGGCTACATCAAAAGAGAGGTGACCAGTAAGTGGAGGGAGGTGATCCTCCCCCACCTGCTCTACTCTCGTGGAAACCCCACCTGGAGTGCTGTGTTCAGGTCTGAGGCTCCCAACATCAGCAGTACATGGACCTGCTGGAGCAAATCCGGAGGAGGCCATGAAGATGCTCCTCTGCTGGAGCCCCTCTGCTCTGGAGCCAGGCTGGGAGAGCTGGGGGTATGCAGCTTGGAGAAGAGAAGGCTTCAGGGAGAGCTCTAGCCCCTTCCAGTGCCTAAAGGGGCTCCCAGAGAGCTGGAGAGGGACTTTGGACAAGGGCCTGGAGTGACAGGACAAGGGGGAATGACTTCCCACTTAAAGAGAGAAGGTTTAGCTTGGATACTGGGAAGAAATTCTTGGCTGTGAGGGTGGTGAGGCCCTGGCACAGGCTGCCCAGAGAAGCTGTGGCTGCCCCATCCCTCGAAGTGTCCAAGGCCCAGTTGGACAGAGCTTGAAGCAACCTGGTCTAGTGGAAGGTGTCCCTGCCCATGGCAGGGGGGGGAACTGGATGATCTTTGGGGTCCCTTCTAACCCAAACCATTCTATGACTGGATGATCTTCCCTCCCTCCCTGAAGAGAAAAATTACAATATTATAACCAGCAAGAGCAGTGTGGTAGATGTATCAGGCATGTGACCATCACACAATGACAGAATGGTGTATGTGAATTTATCTTGTTCTGTAGAATGAACTATATTAAACAAGAATTCATGGTTACAAAGTCAAAAACTGTCTGACTTATGATCTGCCTCTCCATTTTTAGTCAGTTTGGAACCCTTGTGCCTCTCTGATCTGACCTGTAATAATGGATGCTCACATTTTCCCTCATGAACCCAAATCCCGACAAAATTGCTTAATCCAATGAAAGGTGTTATATTTTTACAAACCTAAAGGCACATTAGGAAAAAAGCAAATACTTTGCCAAGATTTATCTGCCAAGTTAAATAAGACAAGACAATTTCAAAGACTACCATACCTGAGGATGGTTCCTATCCAGAAAAAACCAGACTCTGCCAATTCTCTACTGGGACACCGACAAGACAAAGCAGGGTAAGGACAGTAAAGTGCTGTTTTTTCAGAGGGGCGTAAAATAGCCCTTGAACTTTGTTTTTCCTAAATGGTCACCCTGAAGCTGACTGCAAGTGAAGGACTAAGCACTACTATCGTGTCATTATTAATACTACACTCTTCCTCCTGTCACAGGAATTTAATAAGGAAGAAGCAGATATTCTTGTGATCTAATGTACTAATGTGATCTATTAGTTCTAATGATCTAATATGGTACAAGCCCCTCCTCAGGCTGCACTGTGATCTAGAGCTTGTTAGGCCTCAGCCTAGATAAGATGCACCTGGGCTAAACCCATCCTGAGCTTATCAGAAACACTATTCCCAGTGCTGCCTAATGAGCACCTGTTTTTTAACAAACAGCCTTGGAAATTTATTTTTCTTGCCTGATAACAACCCAAGTGGAGTAAGTTTTTTGTTACTGAGCCCTCAAAGAAAGTTACTGGCCTGAATTGCAGCCAGGATGAAAAATTACTATGATTAAGGCCCACTCAGTTGTAACCCTATAAACAGTACTCCAAAGTGAGAGCTCTTGATAACAGGGGACTATAAGGACACTGTAATAAGGACTGGTGATCTCTTTTTCTTTCTTAATTCTCTCTTCCTGCCTTCCCCTCCATATTTAATTCCCCTCCTCCCTTTCACCCTACTCCTTTATCCCACTGATGTGTGCTTATATAGTAGGTCAGGGACTAACCCCAATTTCCATGCCACGTGTGCAATTCACTAATAAAACTTTGTGATTGTTTGCAGACCCTCAGACTTTTGTCATTCCTTTCGACCAATGAAGGTTTATGAATCTTAGGTGCTTCCTTTCCCTTAAGGATGGGTCGTCACACCCACACAACACTGTTCAAGTGCAATACTGACATGAAAGACTCGACATTATTTAATTAATATTAGTCAAGATGACATATTGCTTCTTGAAATGACATGATATTGATATTTCTCATAATAAAGAAATGCTAATTGGCTCTGCCGTAAGTTTTCCACCAAAAAAACCTCAAACCAAGAACCAAAATTAACAGAATGCACACCTTTTTTGTGTGATTTCAAGTAATCCGCAGGAAAGAATTCCAATGGTTTTACCATTTAAACTGAAACATATCTGCTACAGGGTTTTTGACAGATTGGCATTCATACTCTCAAACATATGAGTTAACCTCTGAAAACCAGTAATTCCAGACAACAGAGAATAAGCACTGATTTTTTGTCCCTTTCTTACACCTAATCCATAATATGAGTAGAAGCAGCTGTCTACAGAGACCTGCTCTTCAATGCTGCCCCTCAGAGGGCACATTCTAGAAATTCACAGAATGATAGAATGGCCTGGATTAGAAGGGATCTTAAAGATCCTCTGGTTCCAAACCAGGCCATGGGCAGGGACACCTTCCACTATCCCAGGCTGCTCCAAGCCCCATCCAACCTGGCCTTGGACACTTCCAGGGATGGGGCAGCCACAGCTGCTCTGGGCAACCTGTGCCAGGGCCTCACCACCCTCATGGTAAAGTGTTAAAACCTTAAACCCCCTCTCTCTCAGTTTGAAGCCATTTCCCCTTGTCCTGTCACTCCAGGCCCTTGTAAATTGTCTCTCTCCATTTCCCCTGAAGGTTCCCTTCAGGTACTGGAAGGCCACAGTTAGGTCCCCCTGAAGCGTTTTTTCTCCAGGCTGAACATTCCCGACTCTCCCAGCCTTTCCTCACAGCAGAGCTGCTTCATCCCTCTGATGATCTTGGTGCCTTCTCTGGACTTGCTCCAACAGCTCCATGTCCCTCCTGTGCATTTGAAACCTATGGACTATGTTGCTATTGACTGTTCGCCAATATGTGAATTAATGTAAAAGTCCTTAGCTGCTTTAAGAAATTGCTTTTGCTACAGCAATTTTTGTCAAAAAAACCCCCTTGGTGCCCCATTCCACGTTCATGCAAGCCCCCGAAGACATCCTTGTTTTGACTTTATTATTTTCTTCATGTTTTCATCCTTAATAATCCAAGAGCAAAATGAAATCTCCAAACTAAACCTGTAATAATTTTTTTTCTAAGATCCACTGGCAGTACCAGCTAATTGTTTTAGCACCATGAACTAGACACAGGCTGCTGTAGCTCCTGCTTGAAGCATCTAAGCCCTAATTCCAAAAAGCGATGTGTGCACATACATTTTCTGGGGAAAACTGTGTGTTCCCGGTTACAGTTTAGGTCATCAACTTGTCTGTTACTTCAAACACAACGCAAAATTAGAAAATTACTACTGAACTACCTAAAATAAAAATTACTCCCGTTCCATTCCCCTAACTCTTACAGTTTTACAGCCATAAATAAAAACAAAGTGGTTTAAAATTAACTAAGCCACCTATTAAAAAAGGCCACAATTCTTGAAAAGTTATAGAGTGCTGTTTGTGCAGAGAACAGGAGGGTTTGTATTGCCACAGTTTAGGCGTTGATGACATTTGAATTTTAAAGCATTGCTTTCAAAAGTTACTGAAACCATGGCATACAGACATGACAGACTGGTTTTGAATTTTAAAAATGCAAAAAAGTAACTACAAGGAAACAGTTTCAAATATTTTTCCTCTTACAGCTTTTTTTACAAGCCATAATCTGCCATTAATGATTACAAAAAAAGTGAAAATTGCAATTTCACTTGCTGATGATCCCCCTTTCTTTCAGGTTCTGCATCCCCAAATATGAGGTTTTTGCTATTCTTGTTCACACCAACATTCACAGATTTCACCATAACCTCACTTAAGCCTCCTTAAACCAAGAAAAAGACAAAAAGTTAAAGCACTTAAAGTTTCTATAAGACTGTAAGATGTTATGCAGGGGACGCATTTTTTTATTCTAGATTTCAGGGAGAAACACTGAAAGCATATATCTGGAATCCTTCAACACAGGCAACTGAAAATAACTTATTCTTTAGAGCTGCTGAGAAGTCTGCAGGACATCTGCAACCTTTTGGAACCACATACCATCATACAGCAATGTCATTGAACCTGTAATCCCACTTGTTCTAAGAGTTCCCTTATGTTCACCCTATTGATGGTCCTGGGATAGTTTATTATAACTCCTAAGTCTGACCATAGATTAACTGAACAAGCTACACCATTAATAGTAACTTAACCTACATCATCAGTGGAAAAATCATACACAATTTTTCAACAGTAAAAATACTCTTAATCGCAAACACTCTGTATTTTACTGTTTCAGCTTGGACTGCGATTCCAGTATGTAAAATCAGTTATTAGCTTTCACATTCATAATCCTTTATAAGTCTCATCAGAACAGAGCATTTTCATTTGTAGCCCTCCTGTAGATGCAGAGCTACTAAGATAAGCAATACTGATGATGAAAAACAGTTTGGACAATTACCCTTCAAAAGCCGAAAAGGCAGAGATTTCTTTACAGCTCGGTTACTGTGTCAAGAATCTTAACCCAAATACAGGGTTTGAAATTAAATCTGTCTGAGGGCCAACAAGGAAAGCTACTGATACTACTGATTCATGGATGTGGTATTCATAGGATCATTAAGGTTGGAAAAGACCTCCAAGATAATTGAGTCCAACATTTGATTGAACACCATGTCACCTTCACCTTGGAACTTCAGTGTCTGGTGACATCCTTTAGCTAAAATCAGTGAGCTTGGGGCCTAACACCAGGATGTCAACTCTTTTTGTTGTTGTACATATTACAACGCTGGTACATTCACAATTACCTGTTTTGAAGTTGTTTATTAGAAAACGTTCTCTGCTCATTCCTTCTATGTAAACTGTTTTGCACTGCTTAAGGGATATCTTGGTAACTGACTGTAATGATTTTATTCATTTATACATGTCATTTTATTTTTAAAAAGCAATGGTCCAGTCTTCAACATAACAGGGTTTTTTTGAGGCAGTGTGTGTCTACTGTTCAAACAGAAGGTCACACTTTGGGGATTTAGTGTGCAAGACTGGGAACAAGTTCCATGAGATAGTCCCAACTTTTAGTACGAATCCATTCCGTGGTTTTTGGCCCTTCCTGCATGATGGCCTGATTCCCTTATTTGTGCCATGTGGTGTAGTATCTCCTGCTTTGCATAAGTGCACAGCATTTACTCATTAACATTTCTTTAAACTCTTCAAGAATCAAGTAGGAAAGACTATGCAAATTCCATAGTGTCAGCTATGGTTCTTAGCTACAGCTGGGAAGGCTTTGCAGAGCAGAAATGAGGGCTCAAGGGTGTCTTTAGAGTTCTTTTGATTCAGGCACGGACTCAGGCCAATTTCTGAGCTGCTGGCAGATAGATGGGGCTGACAGAGTGGCCAGGAATTACTGGGACACACTGAAGTTCCCCAGGTCATTCTGGTGGGTCACACTCCATGCTGGCAGCAAGAACGACAGTGCCCTGCAGGCCCTGGGCCAGAAGACTCCCAGTGACCTGAGTTCTGGAGAATGAATGGATTTCTCAACAGTTGTGTTCAGACAACACATGACAAAGAACCCTAAAATTAACTCCCAAGTAATAATAGGGACAATATGAGAAACTATTTAGGCAGAGAAACAAAGTGTCAAAAATTGGAGAAACTTGTCTTTGTCCTGAAGATCTAGTGCTGGTTTAGACTATCCTTCGAAAATTCTAGATAAGGCATCCAAGTGAAGGCATGACACTGATGAAAGAAGACCACAGATCTCAGCGGCTCAGGCACTAGCCAGCATAAGTTGTGGTCTGGATCTCAGAATCCTGTCTTTTCAGCTACATTTTTTTTTCTGCTTAGTTTCTGCAGAGCTGAAAGAAATGCAGATCAGGTGTGGTGGTAGTAGCTTGTTTCCAGGAGGCTGCAGACAGTTGTTATTTATCCTACTCTTCATTACTTCATTTGGGTATTATTTCTGCAGAAGTCTTCATCTATTCAATGCTGAGCTGGCCACTCTCTTTCACGATTTTCTATCTTTTCTAATTACAGCTTAAAATGCCTATTTCCCTCACTACTCTGTTTGATGTTCTCCACGTTTCCACCATGACATAGGTACTGATAACTCCTTCCCACCCTACAAGAACAGCTGAACTTTCAATAGCAGTAGGCTTGTATTTCCAGGTATTTCCAGGCTCTCATGCACTCCACTGGATTAAGTTCCCCTATGACCAAGATGAAAACTGAAGAGGTGTTTCTCTAGCCCTTATCTGATCCTGGGTTTCGCTCCCTCATCTGAAATAGAACTCGCCATCTAGAAGACATGTCATTTCTGTCCAATTATGATTTTTTCTTGTAACAACAAAACAAGAAGGATCTCAACGATTTTGCTTTCTCTTCTGAAGTAGAGGCTCTTAGATTGTATTTTGGTGCGTAATGTACCAGTGTCACAACACGACTTTATACCTCGATGGCCCCTGCAATATAAAATCAATATAAAGAGCTTTGAGTTCTTTCTGAGACTATCATCCTTTCCAATTTGCTTGTTTAGAGGAACGTCTGAATTCTTGTCACTTGTGCAGGTAGAATCACGGAATTGTTTAGGTTTCAAAAGACCTCTAAGACCATCAAGTCCAACTGCTCCCCCAGCACTGCCAAACCCACCACTAAACCATGTCCCCCAGTGCCTCCTCTAAAAGACTTTTAAATACCTCCATGCAAAGGTAAAACTGCTCTAAGATCCCCAGAAATGCCTTCCAGTGACTCAAGCTAACTGGATTAGCCACAGCAGAGACAGCATGCACTGAGGAAAGAGTACCAAATGTAAGGAAATCTTGCTTTCCTGTTTAGCTTGCAATCCTGTGCACAAGCAAGAGAAGGCCAGGATGAGGGTAGTGTCTAACCCAGGACCTGCAGTAGTACTGTCATGACCCAAGTAGTACTTAGCTGATTAGAAATACTCTAGTTGATTAGTCTGTTCCTTCACACTGTCACAAGTGAGATAACTACAGCGTGGGGAAAGCTAAAGCAACTGCTGCTGCTGTTACTAAGAGAATTATTCTGAATGTTCAGCACTATGTGGTTCCCAATTTTCTGTTTCAGGTATAAATATGATTCTTTGCAAGTTAGGTATGGCCCTCAGCCTTCCCTTGAGATGCCACTCACATTTTTATCACTGGCCAGGTGTCAGTATTATTGGAGAAACACAATTGTTATACTCACACTTCAGCAGATGCTTTTCAATCCCTCCTTTTCCATTTCTCAGGTTCCCACAGCTGAATAAGTAAATAAAAATTAACATTCTCTCCTTTTTATGAACTTCCCAAGATCTTGTTAAAATTTTACCATCCTAGAATTTTGACAAACAAGTGCCTACAGATAAGCTGGGGATTTCCATGTGCACAGTAATAGATTTTGGGTGGTGAAAGTACAGCCAACTGCCAATAGCCAACCCTCTGACCTTTGGATGGTCCTTCAGCATGGCAATGTCTGTGCAGAATATAAATGGTGTAGATGCATAGCTAAAAAAAGATCAAGGCCAAGTCAAAGTCGTGATTAGACAGTGAGTCCCAAATAACTCCTGATTATAACACAAAGAGATGTTGTAGTGATAATTTAATACAGCTTAATACCTATGTATATTGTCTATATTCATAGTCACAAACATACACAGATATTTTGGCTTTAGTGGTATTCTAGCTTTTAAAAATGTAGCTTGCCTAAGCTTCGATAAAAGCACTGTACCAAGAGGGCAGTTCCAGAAATTGTAGCACCATAGAGTACCCTGAGTTGGAAGGAACCCACAAGGATCATTGAAGTCCAACACCTGGCCCTGCACAGGACAGCTCCAACAATCCCACCATGTGCCCGAGAGTATTGTCCAGATGAACTCTGTCAGGCCTGGGGCCGTGACCACTGCCCTGGGGAGTCTGTTCCAGTACCCAGCCACTCGCTGGGGGAAGAACCTTGTCTTAATATCCAACGTAAACCTCCCCTGACGTATCTTCAGGCCATTCCCACGAGTCCTGTCCCTGGTCACCACAGGGCAGAGATCTGCGCCAGTCCCTCCACTGCCCCTTGTGAGGAAGCTGTAGACTGATATGAGGTGTCTCCTGTCCTGTTTCCTGCCAGGACAAGGTTAACTTTCGCAGTAGCCAGGAGGGGACATGGCCAGGACCGAAGGTTATTTTATACCACCTCATGTCATTGCCAGGGGTGAGGAGAAGGAGTCTCTTTGAGGGAGAAGAGGTCTCTTCCAGTCTGGTAAGTGCTGCGGAGGGAGCAGTTGGGTGTTGTCTACTGTTGGGTTCTGTGGGAATCATTCATTTCTTGCACCCTCTGTCATTAGCATTGTTGGTGTTATTGTTCGTTTTCTTATCTCATTGCTGTTTCCAGTAAATTGTTCTTATCTCAACCCATGATCTTTATCTTTTGTGCCTTCAGTTCTCCTCTCCAGCCCACCAAGTGGTGGGGTGGGGGGAGGAGGGCAGTGAGCACGTCGTGCTTTCAGTGGGAACACTAAACTGGAGAGGACCATTCCTAAACCACAACACCTCTCAAGGGAGCCTACAAGGAAGATGGGAGATTTAATCACTGTAACAGAGAGCATCTAACAAGCAAACTCTAAGTGATGTCCAGGTGTTAGAAAAACAGATTACTTGTTGGTAGAATTGCCTTGTTTGGGGCTTGACACGCTTCAGTGGTCTCAGACAGAGGGGAAGGTTAACAAAGCTTGGGAAGAAGGGTGCTCAGTGATACAGTGGGCACAAAAGATGCAGAATTTATGGGCCACAAGGACATTTGACAGAAAAAACTAATAAAGCCAACTCAGTAATTGTGCTGGAATCAGCACCAACTGGGTACAGGGTAATTCTGGCAGGGGGAGATCAAGGTCACTGACCTAAGGAATCCAGCCACTCAAAAGACTAATTAGCACGAGAAGCAAGAATCATTAATGAGTAACAGACAGAATACTAATTAATAAGAGAACTATGTAACTTGCAGCCAATAGAACACTAACCCCTTTGTTTGCTAAAATGTATGAATAGTAAAAATCTTTCACAGTTGGTGTGCATGACTTGTGGAATAACACCAAGCATCCAGAATTGTGCAACTCTGAAATAAATAACCAGTTTCTCTCTGAAGTGTTTAATTATTGCCTTGTTGCACACCAGGTAACGAGTTTGGTATTTGCGGACAACAGGACAAGGGGGATGGCTTCCCATGGACAGAGGGAAGGGTTAGATGGGATATTGTGAAAAAATTGTTCCCTGTGAGGGTGGTGAGGTACTGCCATATGTTGCCCACAGAAGCTGTGGCTGCCCCATCACAGAAAGTGTTCAAGGCCAGTCTGGACAGGGCTTTGAGCAACCTGGGATAGCGGAAGGTGTCCCTGCCCGTGGCAGAGGGTGGGACTGGACGAGCTTTAAGGTCCCTTCCAACCCAAACCATTCTTTGCTTCTGTGATATGTAGTTTTATCTGTGCATTGTGCTTCCACCTGGACAAGTCAGGTATGACTGGAGTCAAGCGTTACGACCAGCGTTTGCCACTGGCGGCCATGAAGGCTCTGCGCTGTTGCGGGGACTTGGATCACAAAGCGTAGCGAGGGACGCCCAGGGGACGGTCGGCTGAGCTCGACGGGGAAAGAAAGCCTCTGAGGGAGCCAACACCCGCCGTGTGTCAGCGGACGCGCCTTTCCCGGCACTCCGCCGGCTGCGGACCCGGCCGGGCCTGACCGCGGCCTGAGGGGCGGCCCAGCCCCCGTCCGCACCGCGCCTGCGCGGCCGCGCGCTCCCGCCATGCCCCGCGCGCTCCCGCCGTGC